>OY293417.1:47828550-48087355 GCA_958502065.1 Chrysolina americana | reverse complement strand
AAACCAAACCTTTAACCCACGTTCGGCAGAAGCCAAAATGCCTGACGGAGGATACACATACAAAGGAGCCAGACACCGGAGATCACAAAGGCGAAATATTTGTTTACTAGGATCTTGTGCGAGTGTGTGTGTGTATGTGTATGCGACTTCTTGTTCGCTTTTCATTCTCATTTTTAAAACCATCCTCCTGCGAGCTCCTTCAACTTTTTAACCCCGGCGACAAGGGTCCTTACGACGTCACTATGAGCGGTCTCGAAAACGACGACGACGCCGGATTTTGAATATGCCTGCTCCTGTACTTCATTATTTAAATTGATTTTCAGGCAGGCGGGGGTTGGATATTTGATATGCGCCGCATGATGGAGTTAACGTACATTTTCATTACGTCAGCAGTAAAGTAGAAGGTTGATAATCAGAAATTAATTTCCTCCAATGAAAAATCTCAGATGCAAATAAAATGAACGTGATTGAGGTTCTGAGAGCAGCAGAATGGCTATCAAGATGAATTAAAACAGTCGATACTGGTATTGAACCAGAATCATTCAAGATTATCTGGGAATAACAAATACACGAAGAAAAAGTAAAGCAGTTGAATTGTATTATATGCTACATGTCTGGTGTGAAAGAAAACAATAAACCTCTAGCCTTAAACGTATTGTTTCATGAGTGAAAAAAATCAGTAACTAAAGAAGATGATGATGAATGCGAATAATACACAATTATTGCAAGGACCTACCTACATTACGAAAAAAGAAGCACATGACATATTAATTTGTTAACAATGGGGTATGTGAATGAAAGAGTAGAAATAAAGACCGAAATTAGTCAGTTCTAAATAATAGTGTGGATAAATTAGAGAATTATAATTATAAAATACACTTACACCAGGTAAAAATGTAATACTGATTACTTCCTAATAGACATACTTGATGTCGGGGTTATAAGTGACTACTTCTGGAAATGGTACTGAAACTGAATAAGGAAGAAAACAATAAATAAGTACTGAAATCAGTTGTTACAAACTAGGACCAGAAGAAATAAAAAAAAAAATATTTGTGGGGGCATGCTGCAAAAATAATGGAGACAGGAGAGAAAATTAATGAAAAGTACTGAAAAATTCAATCGCCAGCAAAAAACTCGAACGTAACAAAAAGTTAACCAAAACACCAAAAAGACAAACCGATAGACAGTTAAACACCAAAAAGACCAACTGGGTGAGAGATTAAGTGAAAGAAGTAGTAGAAAAATAAATTATTAACAGTTAACAGAACCAACAGACTATAACGAATATAAAACGAAGACAAAAACCATAATAATGAGGAAGATTGAACGACAAAGATATGATGGTAAAAAAATTGCTCAAAGCACAAGAATAAAAAAAATGTATAGCTGGATCAGGAGATAGAACTACAGTAATAAATGAGGAATAAATGAAAAGAGTAGTAGCAGACGGGAATATGTTAATTAAAATTTGAATTCTTAGGAAAAAAAAGATAAAAATATTATACAGTGCGAATAGTCCCCCCTGTTAACTTTTGAACGGTTTGACGTACAAACTTGAAAAAAAACCCTTTGGAGGGTTTCATCGATACCACTTTTTGAAATAAAATACATTGTGAGTGCTCGAAAGATGGCACGGGGGGCACATTAACTAAAAAAAATTAAATGGCATTGGGGGTCATGTGTCACATCGTTGAAAAGTTAATTCAGTTCTCTTTTCAACCATCAAAATTTTTTAGATTTTCGTCAATACGTTTTTTCATAATATGCATTTGAATAAGTGCGGATCTGGCGGACCGAATCCCTTTCCTTACCTGATCACAATACTTTTAAATGGTTTCATGTGAAATAACGAGACAGAATTTTGTTTTGGATGGAACGGAATTCTAAAAATGTTTAGATGGTTGAAAAGAGAATTGAATTATGTTTCAACGATGTGACACATGACCCACATGCCATTTAACATTTTTTAGTTGATGTGCCCCCCGCGGCATCTGTCGAGCAATCACAATGTGTTTATGTTTAATTTCAAAAAGTAGTATCGGTGAAACGCTCGAAACGTTTTTTTTTAAGTCTGTACGTCAAACCGTTCAAAAGTTAACTAACAGGGGGCTATCAAAAGCCGCACTGTATAAGAAATATTTAAAAACACATTATTACTCATATGAATAGCATGAGTCATAGACAATTGCGGAAAGGCAGGAAAACAATTATTAACGGTGGTAAAGGTGCTAATTTCTCACCAGTTTGAAAAAATTGCGGCACTAGCTATCGCTCGTATATGTAATTTGAGCATAAAATCCAGGGTGTTCTATTTGAAAACTCGAAGTTGGTGGCTATACCCTATTCTGACGAAACGGACAGTCGACCATTTTGTTTTCATATGTTTGTCTATCAGGAATAATGTTTTATATCTATGTACCGAATTTCATTCAAAAGCTGATAACTAAAGGAGATAGGCGTGGACCAAGTCTGTTACATATTATATTATTACTGGAAATATTGGCGAATGAGCCAGTTTCAAAGATATCATGTACTTAAACTACAATTTTTTTCTAGTTTATTTATTGTCCTTTTAATGCCATTTCGTTTTGTTGAACACCTACAAATCAAAAAAGTTTTTTCTCATTTTTCAAAACGAATGTTTCTCATCTACCCAGTCACCCTACTTTTTTATGTATCTAATCAAAATTAATCGAACTTACTTCGAACGAAAGGAGGACGTCCGCAGGACAAAAACAAATCAATCGTAATTAACTTTTCCGGCATTCTCGAGAGTATACAAAAATGTCACTACTACCTCGAATTCTATATCGATTCGGCTCAATACGTCTTCATGAATTCCCGTATTTCCAGTAAATTTGTCAGGAAACATTACTCCATAAATTCCTAATGATCCCGGTGAAATATTCTGCTGCGACAATTTCAATTCGGTCCTTGGAGAAAAGAAACGGCCTGGACAAGTGGCACGCATGTCGTGTAAAACGCGATGTTGTCAAAAGGCGCCGGCACAGACGGCCATTGGAAAAATATGACATGGGTGGAGTTGAATAAAAGTTTCGCAAAATGGAAAACTACTATTTATTTTCATTATATCTACGTGATGGCGTATGATTTATAGACAGGTGTAATATGGAGCTACCCACCTTCCGTTGGGAATTTACATGAAAAAGGTCAGATTTGAATAAGAATCTCGTTACAAAAAAGAATTTTCCTAGCAATTATCAGAGAGTAATGGGTTGGTTGACAGAAACTTTATATCAAAACTAACGAGAACGCAGTTGGTAAACAGTAGCAGCAATAATATTCAGAGTAATATGTTCATGAAATTAACGACATTGACTCTGGAGCTGAGACTTTCTTTAAACAATCGTTTATGCAAATGGACCTTTACCGGTTGATATTGGATCGTGGATATCAAAATAACTATAATAATACTCCCTCATACAAACACTCTGATTTTTGGTGGCATATTCACTTTTTAGCTGTGAGAAAACCCAAAAAACCTACAGCACCACGTCGGGATTGGCATTTAGGCAGCTCTATCACTTGAAATACTGATCAATAATATTTCGAGACTGAATCCAGTGGTGTAGTTTGAATTTTGATCAAAGTTCTGAAATTCAAGTGATGGGTTGATTTATCGGCATATTTCTCAAATTTTATACCCTTATTTCTGTTTTTATTGATGTAGTCATACCAACGTTATTTCGAAATAAACCGTTTGAAAATTTTACGAATAACGTGGTGGACAGACTCTGTTTAAAAAAAATATTAATGACTCCATCATAAACACTCATAGAGTGTACTCAAATTCATAGCCTGGGCGGGTAGAGGACGGCTGTTATTCTTATTTGTCGTGGCGCTCCGGGGCGACTTACTGATTTTTGGTGTCTTATTCACTTTTCAGCTGTAGGAAACCCGGAAAACCTATAGCACCACCCCGGGTGGTCCGCTCGAACACCAAGCAAGCACGAGACGTCGGGGTTGGCATCGACTCCTATGAAATTGAGAGAATTTTTCTTGTTCTCCAGGATTCGAACCTGGCCAAATTCAAGCGGAAGTTTAGTAGATCGGCATCTAACTGCCTCGTTTCGCTTAGCTGTCGTTTAGTGAATTTTTTGAATATCTATACCCAATGAATGAAAATCTGTTGAAAAATTTATGTTCCATCAGAGTGATTCCATTTTGAATGAATAACAGTATATGAAAATACATAGAGTTCGTTTTAAAACTCGAGTAACAAACTGGTACTGCAGAATATGTCATCTCAATTTTTCAAGATCTTTAAGTTTCTAATTTCCTCTCTATTTTTTAACACCACTGTTCAAATTGGGAATTCCTTCAGTGAACTAAATATTTTGCAAACATTTCTTTCCTTTAAAGTGGATAACTTTTCAATTATAAAAAATCTGAACTGTCAACGAAAACTGTGAAGGAAATGAAATAATCAACAGAGTCGAGAAGACCGCTGTACAGTAGTGGATAAGTATGGATAACCGTTTTGGGATCACACTTCAATAGGTAAGACCCTCGTGTTTTCCAGGTCGCACAAGTTTTCTGGAGATTTCGACTTGGTTGCTCGTCGGGTTGCAGCCGACGACGTTTAAAACACATGTCTAAAAACAAATGGTAATAATTATGGCAGTCTTTATTGTTACGAGACTGATAAAATTCCCCTAGCTACGCTGCTGAGTGATCCCTAAAAACAAAGGAGCATAAAAATGACTTGACGTCGCAAGTATTTATTCAATCAATCAGTTCCAAGAAGAGATTATTTGGTGGACTTCTGTCCTGAGTGATATCTAGAGCGGAATCCGGAAGAATGTGGCCTACACGGATTGAGTATATAAGGCGACATTTCACTCGGAAGGAAAGTTTTATAAAGAAGTGATAAGGAAGTTAAGAAGTTTTTGTAGAAGTGTTTGGAATATTCAGCTAGTTGTATAGATCTAAGTTTTTTATTAGTCAGTGAAGTAGTTGTATGTTTATGGTTAAGTTAGAAGTAAACACTTGGAGGTGCGTATTTTTCAACAAATATCGTAAAACTATATTTGCTGTATTTTTGACCATAATTTTACGAGTTCATTCACATTATGCTGCTGGTATGATAAACCTTCGCAGAATTCATTCCGTAAGAATCCTCATAAGATTAAATATGAAAATCCCCACTGTAGTGAGTTTACTTTTTCAGGAAAAATTGGTGAATGCAAACATTATCTTCTGGTGGATAAGAGTATGATCTGAATATACATTGCTTTTCATTCATATCGTTATCCCTACATTCACAAAACTTCCGGAGACTTTCATCTAGAACTCAATTAATCATCTATTCGATTTATGAAATTTATTTTTCAACGAGTATATGAAATAGTAATTTACGTCTCAAGTCCGGGATTTTCTGTTATTTTGGACGAGTAGACAAAATTCTACTGGAAGTCAGCAAGTCTGATAAAACAGTTTTCGGACGTGTTATGTACATTATTTTTTCGGCAACCATCCGGAAAGTACCCACTTCTAGGACGCTTTTTATTTGAGAAAGTAGCATTTAGCCGACCTAGTCCAGGAAGTACGTAACACATATATACTCTTGAACATACAAACTGAAAAAAATCGAACTAAATTCATTGGTTCAAACCAACCTCCAAAGCTTTTAAGTTAAAACTTTCGATTTTGGGGTATCGTAAATTAAAAATAATTTTCCATTGGATATCGTCCATAAAAATTTGTTTTTGTCGTATAGTAATTAATGAACCTGAAAAATGGTGAAAATATTTTAGAAACTGAAAATCCTTGTTCTTGGATTTTTCATCTTTGAATGATTCAAAATAGCAATTAAGTAAATTGGAAATATTACTTCTCATAGTGCATTTTAATAATTTTATGAATTTTAAAAATGTTACTAGTAGTAGTAATTGTATTAATCGATATATGTCGAATGGTCATCGATCTAGGTCCTTCAGCCAAAGAACCTTCAGCTATCACCTTAGGAGCATCACTATCAATTTGAACTCAGCAGTGAATGGTGTCCTCCACCACTGTTTGTTAAAATAAACAGTGCTGATGAAACATCTAATTCATAGTCCCCTGTACCGCCCAAATTTGACGGCATAGTGCCTTAAGCTGTTGTTTTATATAGCAGGATCGTTCTGAATATAATTCATGCTGGGATCACTTGACCCCATCAAATTTACAATGGGCTTGTAGTCTATATTGTTTTAAAGAAAAATTGTTAATGTGAGTCATAAATATAAACATATGCCATAGCGGACTTTCTTCTAGGCTTTTTGCAGGATCACAATTATCTACTACATTATTTCGATGTATCTATAAAATAAATAAATAAAATAATAATAAATAATCTCTTAACGTTAAGTTAGCCATGTAAGCGCGTCGACTTCATTCCAAAACATTCAATTTTCTCTACTATACAAAAACGTCATTGAAATGTACATTTTGACCTACCGTCAAAAGTTCTCTAAATGACAGTGGAAACCGTATGAATATTTGTGTGGTTTGGAGGAAGTAAGCAGAGAATGAAATCGTGAGATCACACAGGGGACAGGGATAGCGACTTTATACTACAGAAGAGTTTATCGGAATTGAAAACAAGTGTACTGCAGTACAATGGATTATAGAATATGGCACTAATCAATTATTTGATAGTGACAGGAACATGATTTTAGAAGGATATACCATTTAACAAAATTGTTAGTTGACCGAAAACATAATATTCTTCTTTAACTATCAGACAACTTTGAAGATGTAGACCATGAAAGGAAAAACCACACTGAATATTTTCGATTATTCCAAAACTTTTGTTTGTTTTATTCTTCTGGAGCAATCAAGGTATCTACTGGATGGGACATCACATCAATGATTATCAAATATTATTTAATGAGTTTTTTTTAATTATCAAAATAAAAATCGTTTCCAAGATGTGTGAATGTTATGAGGAGGAAGAAAGTAGGAAGTAACCTCCATTGAAGGTAGTCCCCATATCGATAAAATTACAGAATTTTCGACAAAATAATTTATTATATTTATAATGGATCATTGCTAGTAATTACAGGTACAGTCTATGAGGTGAGAATTATTGCCAAAACAGATGGCAAACTGGCCTATTCTCATCAAGAGCTACGCCAATATCTTTTCAGCTCTAAGAAGCAAAGACAGCATTAGAACACATACTAAAACTTGCTCTCTATTAGGAAAAAATAGTTAATCATTCAATAGGTCCAAATTTTCCTGAAATACCGTTAATAACTTCACCACTAGCATTTTCACTCGGAACCATACTTACCTGGCGAACAGTCAATTCGGTTTTTCAGGATCTACTGGTTTTCTTTCAATCGGGAATGACTATTCCAAAAAAAGTTGAAGCTTTGAAATGTTAATGAAGGTTTTCCAGAAGCTTACTCTCCAAAAATTCTAAGGTAAAACCACCCCCGAGGAGGCACGCCTATGTATATAACTACCGTGAAATGCTGTTAGGTCTTTCATATTTAAGGGCCCTTGCCCCTCAAGTCATGGAATGAATATTTTAGTAACCATTGCAAGAAAATAGGTCTCCTCTGACATACCTTATATTAGAGTACGTTTCTATCTGAAATAAGTTGGTATATTTTCCCGTTCAGGAAATGAATAGTCCATGAGGTGATAGAAAGTTTCAATTTCCTGCTGAAACTTTCAGCCATTCGTTTCCCTGGTTGTTTATCGAAATAATTCCACGGAACCATTGATCATTTGTAACCAAATGAAAAGTATAGTTGGAAAAATATGTTTTCAACGAGTACAAGGATTTTGGCCAGTTGGCTCCACGTGAAGACCCTGTACACTATTGACAGATTGATAATATAATAATAATAATACTTCCTCATAAGGGGGCGTCCATAAATTACGTGAGGTGTTTTTTTTAATTTTCTGCCCCTCCCTCCCCCCCTGGTGAGATATCGTGAGATTTTATTCAACCCCCTCCCCCATCTCCCAATCTCACGTGAGATTTTTCAAAATGTGAGTTTCTTACGTAAACGTGTTGGATTGTTATTGTAAAAAGAAAAAAACAAATTTGCTTCGTGCTTTTATTTACGACTAGTTATGACTAGTAATCAGTGTTGCTGAGAGTTTAATTATAAGTGTTATTTTCTATTGAACGAATTAGTGAATGATCTTTATCGTATTACGATTACGCTTAAGATTAAATCTTATGCATGTACAATCTGGATTAAATGGACCAAAATAGTATAATTTTTTTTTTGTTTCAATCAGAAAAAAAATTGCGTGATATTTGCCGAGACCCCCCCTCTCTCCAACGTAAGATTAGATGAGATTTGACTCGACCCCCTCCCCCCCTTAAACACCTCACGTAATTTATGGACGCCCCCTAACACTCATAGAGTGCCTGTGCGGGTAGAGGACGGCTATTAATATTATTTCCGTGGCGCTCCAGGGCGACTCACCGATATTTGGTGGCGTATTCACTTTTCTGCTGTAGGAAAACCCGGAAAACCAGCACCACCCCGGGTGGTCGGCGCATACTCCAAGCAAGCACCAGACGTCGGGATTAGTACCTAGACAATGTACATTGCCTATCCACTCCTATGAAATTGAGAAAATTTTTCTCGTTTTCCAGGATTCGAACCTGGCCAAATGCAAGCGGAAGTTTAAAAGGCCAGCATCTAACCGCCTCGCTACCGAGCACCCTAAAATATTGTTATGAATAATAATGTTGGGATTTTTATACATTTCATATTTAAAACATTTTTCCGAAAAGAGTTTCCAAATCATATCAAGCATTATGAAAGCGGTGACGAGGAGTTTGAAAAAAGAACCCAATACAATACAAAAAACCGTGGGTGTGTTTACTGTTTGGATGGAAGACTAGCATACTTAGAAATTAGTAGAAATTCTCAACCGTGCTTAGGATTACACGTTGAAAGGTAAGACCCTCATTGCCAGCCTCCTGAAGACTTCAGAGGGTTGTTCGAAGGTGTGCAGCCAAATGGCGCAGGAGGGCGAATTTCCAAAAAATTTAAAATATAAAATATTGAGTTCGGATTTCATGGGATTTATTATGTTTGTTACCTGGGTACAACTGATCATCCTCCGAAATCTGACAGCATCCCTTTTAATATTTTATCGGTCGAAATTTTATGTTTAAGGAATGTTGATGTTAGTGATTGTAGTGTACTTTGTTGATAATTATTGTGTGTAATTAATTCTTGAACTTGTGTACTGAAGTATATAACTGAATTGATATGGAGCCTATTGCAGAAGGTATGTAGGATATTTTCATGTTATACAGTGTGTTTCACTTCTCATGGAAACACCTCCGCGTATCTTTTTTAATTCTCAAGGAGGAACCATGAAATTCTCAGAATCGATAGATACACTACAAAAATTAACTCACTGCACAAAAGGTGTTATCCTACGTGAGATACACTGCACGCCAACAGCGTTGGAACCACCCATTTTGCCGGAAAATTATATAAGGGGGCAAAATTGGCCCGAAATTCCTTCGGATTCGTGTTTAGGATCCCCAAATTACTACTGATACACCTGTCTCCTGAACAATTTTCAGTCCTCAAAAATTCTAATTTGTTTCACTTCTCATGGAAATACCCCCGTATCTTCCGTAATTCTTGAAGTAGAACCATGAAATTTTCAGGATAGATAGATACACTAGAAATGAACTAACTGCACAAAAGGGGTCATCATACGTGATATACACGGGGGCATATCCTATCCATAGGAAGTGAAAGTCATTAAATTTTTTCAGGAGACATGTGTATTATAAGTAACTCGGGGATGCTGGCGTACAGTGCATATCACGTAGGATGACCCCTTTCGTGCAGAGTCCATCTTTAGTGTATCTATCAAACCTGAAAATTTCTGGAAATCTACGGCTGTAGTCGAGGGATAGATACATTCAAGATTCAGTTCGAGATAAAACAGATATTGCACGCCGAGTCCTCCGATGCGTAAGTTCCAGCACGTGTGTCGATCAAAAGACTGTAAATGTCATATCAGACGAAAAGTAATGTGTGATTTTCCAGCTAATATTTATTGTAGTAATTGTGCTACTGTTTCATTTATTCTAAATGTAAATAAATAAGTCCTTGAGTTCGACTTTAATAATTGTCAAATAATAATAGAAACTCCCTAGGACGAAAATATGTCACGTTATCTCCCTAGGGAATAATACGTCACTTTTGCCCCTCTTTTGTTACGGAATAACCTAACTTCTCCCGCCGGGGTAAAAAGTATATTTTTTCCACAATTTCTTGGAAATTCGCCTGTGTGTGGCGGTTGGAACAAATTTAGAACAAAATGCATTGAAGACAATTGCTGATTTTACTCAAGATCACCAATATGGGAGGAAAGATACTTGTGAGGAAGAATATATAATAAAAATAAACACTTTTAGAGTTTGCGCCTATGCGGGTAGAGGATTATTATTTGCCTTGCCGCTCCAGGCGACTTACTGATTTTTTTGTGGTGTGCTAAGTTTTCACCTGTAGAACAACTCGAAAAACCTAAAGCATCACCCCGGGGAAAATGTTTCAATAAGTGATATTGTATTTTGTCAGATCAAATTACTCAACTATTCTAATGACAGTTGACTTGATTCAACTTCATCGTCTCTTGAGCGTGCAAATTTTTGGCATTTATTAACAGAAATAAACCCCCTTAAAATGTTTGGCGACAATATCAACTGTTAAATTGCACCGAGAAACAGGTTAAAAGTTTCCTTTATCCGAACAATAATAATATCCGCCTCATATGGCACGCGTTTAGGGCTGGAGGTAAACAAGCGAATAGCGAATATTCACACTAGAAAGGGACGATTAGTCAGCATTTCTATTCGCAGTGCAATCAAGACAGATGTTAAAACAATGGTGGGATGGCAATTGTTCTCCGACATAACAAAGGCGTGTGTTATCTGCCATCGCAAAGACAAAGCTTGATTGGAGTGTTGATGCCTTCTGAGGCAAATCCAAGGGATATTAAACAAATCTGGCATATTTAGTGAATTACAATATAGCTGGTACATAGATACAGAGAGTATCTCTTTGCATGGTTAAACTTTAAAAAAAAATAGTTATTCATGTTATTCACAACATACAATATTGTGATTTGCAGTTCTGAATATGTTAATATGTTGTAAAAATCTGCCGGGTCTAGTAGAAATATTTTACTGGACTAGTACGATAAACAATTTTTTTGCCCTTCCAGGACTAAAGTGCCAACTTTAGACCCGTATAATAGGGACCAAAATGTACCTTTTCGGCAAAAACAACACATTCTTGTAAAATTATTTACACAAATATTAAATCTTCGAAAAAAAGAGCGATAGACGTTTAACTAAGTAGATGATAGACTTTGATACTGAGATGAAACCACACAAAAATATTCGTTCGTTTTGATGGTGGCAATGAACAAAAATACCCAAGTACTGTTCATTCATTTAATACTCGAAGAATATTTTCATTATTATCTGTATCTTCATGCACTCATGCATCTCTCCATCAATAAAAAAAAAAATCAGACCCCTTTTTTTCTCAGTGATGAAGAACCTTAACATTATTACAATTGATCGAATTAACTGGGCGATCATTTGTATTTGATAAGTGAAAATGTTTCTAGACGTTTCGGTTGTGATGTACTAGCCACTGGTGATTGGAGTCTGATTTCATGGAATTCTCAACATATCGTTCTGAAACAGCGGAACTTTTCCATCCACCGTGGCGCTTCAAAACATCTACCATGGCAATAGAATCTGCCAATAATGAAGCAGAGCTCCGCCTAAAGCAATGGCCGTATACAAAGATGCAACCGGTAATTTTGAAAAAGTGGCTTTATTCAGGGGCAATTTCCCATAAGTATTTTTTTCAATAGGCTGAACAGTACATTTGTTGGTTTTTGTAAATGACGAAAAATCTATAACGCCTTATTTCCGATGGTCGTAGTGCTATATACTTTCTGAACAATTCCACAATTTAACAGGATTACTTTGACCATTTTTTACCACGAAAGTTTTTTCTACTTTATTTTTTGTATTTTTGACATCAACGATTTTGGTTGAATTCATATCACGTACATAGTTTACTGATAATTGAACCAGTTCATTGCCTCTACAGGCTCCTACAACACCAAATACTAATGCAACCTACGAAATTCTTTTAAAAATGTTTATATTGAGTGATTCTTATAACTAACCTTCATCATCAAATATGTATCATCAGAACTTCTAGCAAAAATCTGTTCAATCTGTTTCCTAGTAAGACTTCAGACTTCTTTGGTTTGTAACCATGATATTTGTTTTCGAAAAAGGATATAAGTTTGGGAAAATTACTGATTTCTATGTTATGCTCATTGCTCGCAGCATATTGAGTACAAAATTTAAAGATTTTTGACAGAGGAGTCGGATGGAGATTATTTGCATATTAAGGTAGGTTATTCATTATAGGTTTCTCAGAAGGACAATTTATAGAATTGGTTAGTCAAGAAATGGTTGTATGAATGTTCGTTTAAATTATATTTTCCTCAAAAATCAAACTGACTTTCAAGGGTCTTCAATCAAATTATGAAATATGAATTTTTTTGGTAAATTGCATTTTCTTTCAGATCCCTTTACTATTTGACATTTGCGGGGCTTCCAGTTGCGAAACAAGTGTATTAATAAGGGCGATTAACAATAATTGAGATATTTCAACGCGTGAGCGGAGCGAGCGCGTCAATTTTCGAGATTGTTAATCGCCATTTTAATCCACGAGTTCGTTACAAAACTTTTCCGTTGACGGTAATTAAAAAAAAAATGGTACCCCTTGGGGATTGAACCCTCGACCTTGCTATCACTTCAGGACTCAAACCAGCATTTTACCAGCCGGCTGCGCGACTATCTATAGTCTGATCCACATTGAGAAGTCAGTTAACGTGACATACGTCAATACATTTCAAATGGGACATTTCACGCCAATGTTGCCTACGTCCCTTACAGGTCCGGCCGAGCAATAAAATGTGTCCCTTAAGTTTTCGGTTCAACAAGTTGAATTGTTGAAACGTTTTGAAAAATTACTTTTGTTTTTTAAAAAATAGTAAAGAATGTATTCAATCACCTGAAAAATAACAATAATGGGGGATAAAATTTTCTGAAATTAAATTATTCGACGATCTGATGTTTTCATTATTTTTAGATTTTATTTTCACGAGTGTTCGCTATTTTTCTCGGAAAAGAGGAGTTCCAGAACCCCCAACCAGAATTTTTTTCACTGTACTTTTCAAAGTCTGAAACCATCAGAAATGTTTCCCAATTATTATGTGTTCTTTATACATAACCGTGAGGAGAATAGGCCGCCAGCCATACGAACAGCTTCTAATACGTTTCTCAGTAATGAGAAAGTGATGAGACTAAAGTAGAATATACATAGTTGATAATTTCAGTCCAGTTGATACTCTTCAAATGCTAGTGAAGTACGTTCTTCATGTGATCTGTACAATTGATAATTGATGAGGCGTAGCCTCAAATTTGTTGAAAACTATTAATTTGTGATTACTTTGATTTCGTTACTGTGATCCTGTGCTTCGTATTCTCTGTCGAGTATACGGTGTTTATGGTAACCTTTCGCAGAATCTTCTCTGTGAGTTGTTTCTTCAGTATGATCGAAGGCCAGTTGTGATTTCAGAGCCAGCAGCTGTTGAGATTCTTTTTTGTACGGTTCTGTAAAAATGTCCTAAGCCTTCATCCCAGTATGCTGTTCGCTGCTCCAGTAGATTTGTTGCTTCTTTCGTATCTATTCATTTAGTGACCAGTACATTTTTGATTTAGTAAGAACTGCTTTTAGTTCTAGAAATGAAGTGATTGGATATGGAGTGTAAGTGGGGTCCTGGCAAGCGAAATAGTTCATCTATATTTTGTTCTGCTGTAGTGTTTTCAGAATTTTCTGGGTCACTTTTGGCATACCAGAGCCTCTAATACCAACTGATAATCAAAAACCACGAGTATTTGCCACTGCCAGTGCCAGTCCTCACAGATTTAGGTCATTCATTTCCACGTTTGAAATTAGAAAAAATGTATTTTTCTGAATCACATTCGTATTACAGTTCCACCCCGCATCAAGCGAGTTTGTTAAACTTTGTTTACTGCTCTAAACGCGCTCTTCTACCCTCTCTAATGGGTTCAATCACAGTACGAATGAGTATATATACGAGACGACTTTTGTGTTAGTGTTTACATTTGGACCCGACAGTGTCTAGACACCAAATTCTCCAAAATGTAGGGATTCCGACAATTCCCTTAGTATTTGTTTACACACCGGTAAATATTTCCTTTTCATAATGTGACTAAGCAATCGATAAGTCAAGGATCAATTTTGCTTGAAATGTTTTGATACAAAATGGAGACGAATTTATCAAGGGGACTTGCCAACTGAGAGTCTGAACGAATGAACAATAATACTAGTTGTCAGAGATTCATTTGTTATATTATAAATGAAATAAATAGAGGAACAAACAATTTAAATAATTAAGAGTCCACGATAAACAACACATGTATTGAATCTTATGATGAATGTGAGCTGTGGAAATGAAGTAATATAATTTTTCTACTCATGTATATGAAAATGATCATTTTTAAACCCGATGGGAATATACTAAAAACAATTTGATGGATTTTTGACACTAATGACACTTAATCTCACTACTTGGCACTTGAATTAGCAAACAAACGTCACTTCGTTTGACAGTTTATAAACATTTTCGCGATTATATGTGAACTCTGATAGCGAAATTCTAGTATATTATAAACATCTATCCTAGAAAAAATAGCATTTCATACTAGAGATGGAATAAGTTTTTTTCTACAAGCGTGCGTGATCCACCCTATACTCGCACGCAATTTAGTTTGAGAAGTGTCATTTTCCCGCACTAGTTCGGGTAAATTTTTTTCTACAAGCGTGCGTGTTCCGCCCTCTTCCCGCACACAATTTAGTTTGAGAGGTGTCATATTCCCGCACAAGTGCGGGAAAAATTTTCCCGCACGCTAATGTCACTTCAAGTGAGTTTTTCCCGCACTAGTGCGGTAATAATTTTTCCCGCACGTGAAAGTTTGTTCAAGAGCATCACATAAGATGTTTCAATGCTCTTGTAGAAAAAATCTTGATCCTTACTCATACAGAAAGGTACTATCCCGCACTCGACTGCTTACCCGAACTCCGCTTTGCGTCGTTCGGGTAACGGCAGTCTCATGCGGGAAAGGTACTCTTTCCGTACTTGTTAGGTTAATATCTATTCATGCACGAGAAAGTTTGTTCAAGAGGGCTATATAAATTTTTTTAATTCGCTTGTACAAAAAATATTGATCCTAACTTATTCATCTCTTGTTGAAAAATATTCTATTATTTTATAAACCACAAAAATATTCGCTTGTACAAAAAATATTGATCCTAACTTATTCATCTCTTGTTGAAAAATATTCTATTATTTTATAAACCACAAAAATATATACCGATAAGATTTCTTGTTTCAGATGAAACCAGGTATTGTTGATCTAAGAAACTCAATATCAGTTAACAAAAGTTAAAACCGTGGTTATTACATGTGTCAATATATTACGTTAAATTATAAAAATAATTTGCTTTCCACACGAATAATAACAATTCATATCATATCTCCCAAATAGAATAGAATAGTTTGATTTCTTCAAAACAGTACAAAAACAAAAGTACAAAATAGTAGTAAAATACAAGCAGTTCGTTTGGAGACAGCTAGCTAGCAGTCATATAAAATATTGAAACAATATACAAATTTCAATTGAAAACAATTGAATAAAAGTAGGTATAAAAATTACATTCCTTCAAGGACCATTCAAAAATTCTTCTATAGTATAAAAGGTATTCTGAACAAGAAAATCTTTCAGTTTCTTTTGAAAATTTAAATCGAACTACTATTTTTTATTTCAAACAGAATCGAGTAGAAGATATTTGGTATCCTGATCTTTGTTGCTCTCACAATCTTCTCTGGTGGCATTTTCGTAGGAATTGGAAATAGAGAGTGAATTATCGTCTGTCTATATCGTTGATACAGATTATAAACGAAATAGGGCCAAGTATCGATCCCTGTGGAACGCTTATGTGTAATACCCAGATAACTCATTCTTTATTGAGACATATTGTATGCTGTCCCAGAGGTATGATCGAATCCAATCAAGAGGTTATGCCATATTGGTGAAGTTTATCACCGGAGTATCGTATGTCATCACAAAAAATCCCCACAGGGCATTCGTCTGTCTCAATGTGATCTACTATTTTGTGGTAGTAGGGGTAGATAGCGGTGGTAGTCGTTTTCTTGGATAGAAATCCATGTTGATTTTCTGATATCGAGTTGTTTTCTCAATGAACGCTAAGAGAAGATGTAAATAATAGCAATACTCAAAAACCTTGGAAAAACTCAAGGAACTGTTATGGGACGATAGTTATCAAGACGATGATGACTATTCTTCTTTTGAATTGAAGTAATTTTTTCATTCTCAAATCTATCTGCAAAGGTTCCTGTTGTAAATGACAAATTTACCAGAAAAGCTAGGGTCTTCATATTACACATGTTAACTTTTCCTAACTAGAATCATAGGCACTTCGTCTGGTAATGAGGAGTACTTATTCTTCAAATTGCCTTGCAGCAAATTGAACATGTCACTTTCGTCTTAAATTTTGAGAACATTTTAAATGCATGGGAAAACAATATTTTTCATCAAAGTAATGTGGTCATTATTGAGTGATACAATATTCCGAATCAGAAACTTGGGAGCTTCAATGAATATTCGTTGAATAATCCAACTACTTCAGAAGGATCATCTGTGCTTCAGTGCATAAACATAGGCAGAGTTCTGGAACTTTTAGATCAATCCCATCCTAATCATTGGATAGACAGATGAGGTACTATTCCCTAAACTTCACTGCTATAGATTCATTTTTTTGGAGGTACGTGGCGAAATAATGTTCAGAGATTGTCCGACAACCGCAGCTGATGTGAAAAAAAAACAGGATCACGGAAACCTTCCGTTCAACTGATGGAGCAATGCTTGCTAGAGTTCGGGACTCATTTACTAAACCAGCAGCTTGTGTGGAACACTATAGTGATTTATTTGAGCATTTATGAGTAGCCTTTCCTCAATCACTCTTCCCTGTTCTTGTGAATATTACTAGAATTGTTTTATTTATTATGTACTCCTGTTTCTATAAAGATTTCATTTTGTTGAACTATCTTCATTTCAGAATGTATGGATGTGACAAATTTCAAGAAAGAGCCCTACTCGATTCCTCAAAAACCATCTACAATCACAGGCCATATATCGACAAGAAGCTCTTCAACAAGGTGTTTCACTTGAAAAAGTTGAGTTAATGCAATTTGTAGGTGATGGAACATCTGTGCACGACGCTATTTTTTTACATAAATTGACTAAAATTATTACAGATAAATCTATGGAACCCGAGTGCGTTATATCAACAATGTAATGGCGAATCCAAAACTTTAACAAAATTGGTGAGTTTCCATTTGAAATAACAGAACTTAGTTGTGTATTTTATTTTCAGAAATTCTGTATATGAATGAAAATACTTTTAGAATGTGCTTTTTTGCTTACTTCAATTTACTTCCTGGCACTGGTGAACAGGTTTTTAAACCCATGCACATAGGCCTCTTCGTTTGGACCCATTATGCACCCACGTGTCTGAGTTCAGTTGGGCATGCCAGCTTCCCTGGCGTAATTCAGCAGTTTCCTTAGATGAATCTTTTTAATGTCCTCTGGGTTCAGTATGCTTTCCCCAAAAGTTTCCTTCCTCTGGTGTATTCTTCTAGGCACCACCTACAGAGTGGATGATCTATGATCCTCATGAGGGCCATGTGCCTGTTCAGGTGATTGTGTCCCGTCAGGAGCCCTGTCATTAGCGTGAGATCTCGACTCCCAAGGGGGAAGATTTCCTTTTTGAGTTTTTTCGAAGGCCTGGGTATGTGGAGCTTCGATTGTCTTATGTCAGGCATGTCCTGTTTCAGTAACAGTTCTTCCATTGCAGTAACAGCTTGGCTGTCGGGATTTCCTAAGGTGGATTCTAGCCCAATCAGTGGTTTGCCTGATCCCTCCATGGTTAGCCTGTCTGCTTCCTCGTTATCGTAGACACCCGAGTATCATGGGACCCATATGAGTCAGACTTTTCTTCTTTTTGCTAAGTTTTCAGACAGTAGCTTGGACAAAATGTGCTTCATTGTCGTTTGAAAAAAAATCAAGTGGATAGCTTAGATAGAAAAAAAGTTATGTATCATGTACGCAACCCTGATATCAGGGTAACCTGAGGCATAGCCTTTCTAATATTTTCTCAAGATTTTCAAATTACAACATTATTTGTTAGCCATAACTTTTTTCAATTCTTTTGCGTAGCCCACCTTTTTATACATCCGTCCTTCTCGTCATATCCATCATTTTGTACAATTATTTATACACGAAGTTGCTTCATTCAAGCGGTGGCATCAAATTGCCTACAAAAGCACTCAGCTTGATTAATGCGATGTTCCATTTTCCCAACAGCGGTGTTTTGCGTTATCCTATAACAGACATCTTTGCGGACCGCGATCAAGCACCACACTCTCCATTTTTTTTCTGTTTAATAGTAATGAATGCAAATCTAATTAGTTGCTAACAGGGCTAAGTGGTGACGCTTCGTATATCTTAATTTATGAAATGTTAGAACATCCATTTTGTTGCGTTATGACAGAAAATGTTCATTCGCCGTTCTTTTTTAAAGTCTCCGAATGAAGCACTATATAAAATAGCAGTAAATGAGCCGTGCTGAATATCATTAGTTGATTACTTCTTGACTTCCTAAAGCATGCAAATTCACGGATAAGATTGGTCGATACATCAAGATTGGGATTGGTCTACGTCTTTCCTAGCTCGCAAACTCTCTAGAAGACTCGGAAGTTTCTGAGAGATATTCGTATATAATGCTGTAGCCGGTCGACGAAAATGACAATTTTAATAAGTTTTTCAACAATATAAAGGGGAAAATACTGGTACTAATTTCCTAGGGTTTTCCGAGGGATATATACAGTTTTTAACAACTTCTGGTTGAGCTGAAAGAGAACCATACTTTCAGTATTCTAATGGTATGTTACAATTTCCATTGAATTTTTTAATTCTACTTGAAAAATTATTACATAAAACCTCATGATGTCTAAAGTGGACTATTTTTGAATTATTCCAAATATCATTTAACCGGAGGTATGCCTGTTGAACAATCTATTTTTCTAGGATATCGCCTAATCTGTCCAAAATAATTTTTGTCAAAATTTCGTCTCCTGAGCTTTGATTATTATAAATTCATAATAATCCATTCTTCTTTAATCGTCACCTGTCTTTAAATTAATTCGGGTGAATCTTATCTTCTTTCACTGTGAATAGGGGCAACATACGATTACTATAGTCAACAGCCATATTCATTTCAAATATAAAATTCAGTCACAGACAACCAGGTTGATGATAGAAAACCGAGTTTACTTTAGTGAGACACCGGGCGCTAAACATCAGATGGCAAAAATCAGATGATTGACAATTGTTATTTTCGTCAACCGGCTGCATCCTTACGAGCAACCCTCAGAAGTCCTCGAGTTAGGGAAGCCCTCGCCTTTTTAAACGTGTGATGCCATGCACGAGAAAGTTGATCGTGCTGGGGTTCGAACCCATCACGCACCTACAGATGATTGGATTGAGAAACGATCGCTTAACCCGCGCGTCAACAGAAGTTACAGACAGACTGTAGATAGAAATAAAAATAGTAGGAATAATTATAGTTCACGAGCCGTATATGAATTAATATTCAGATAACGATTTGAATAAATGAATGAAATATGTATATTTATTTTGACGTAGCAGCTATCGCTCGCTATACGTAAACAATACAAAGATACAAGTAGTAAAATCTGATGTGTAGGCCATTTTACATTTACTCATTTAATTTAAATTTTGGAGCAATCAGAATTTATCCTTCGTTTGAAATTTACAAAGCACCGAATCCTGCAGATTGAAATTACTTCGGCCCCAGGAAGGTATAGCATATCTCAGTTGGGATTCCATTAAAACGTTATACGCGGTCCTGGCCGTGACAGTGCCAGGCTCTTTAGGAATAACTCCCACTGCATAGCACCCTCATGAGATTTTATTATTCAGTTGTTTCAAACTTCAATCAGCTGTCAATGAAAAGACTCAAAAATTGTGCGCAATCTCCATATTCAATGATTTCAGTCTCTAGAGGTAAATCATAAAGAGTAAATTTTAAAGTTACCTTTTTTCTCTTATATTTAATGAAAGAAGGTTTGAGTTGCACCAAGATATAATCATATTTATATATCTGACTATCTCATTATTCAGATAGTTAACAGTTATCACAGTGACTTTTTCTTATGTTTGTAGACCTAATGAATCATTTATATAAACAAGATAAAGAATTGGTCCAAACCGTGTGGTACTCCAGAATCAGTATTGATATATTTTGAAATTTGAGTTATATCACGCGAAGTATGCACGAAAGTTCAAGATTTATCACCTTCGAATTTCTCATAATGAAATTTCCGAAGTAAGGTAAGATGTGTGAATTAGTG
This sequence comes from Chrysolina americana, assembly GCA_958502065.1. Lineage (NCBI taxonomy): Eukaryota > Metazoa > Arthropoda > Insecta > Coleoptera > Chrysomelidae > Chrysolina > Chrysolina americana. The sequence continues at coordinate 48,066,709 of OY293417.1, read as the reverse complement.
GATTTTTCATAAATTGTTAGCTATATTGTATAATTTGAATAAATTGATTCATTATTGTTAGGTTTCGTTCTATTGAAAATTTTATGGTACTAGGACGCAGAATCAACCAATCCGGTCGGTTGACTAATTGATGCGTTGTTTGTTTTTTCTAATATTAGGAACAGTGAAACTTAATTGTCTTTGGACCGCATAATATTATTACTCATTTCTAGGTGCCACAAACGTATGCACGAAAAACTGAACGTTCTTCTTGGGACATAAAATCTATGAAGAAGGCTTTCAGAAAAATTTCAATCTCTATGGAGAATGCAGATGCTGGATGTCTCTTGTCTATATGAATGATAGCTACTGCATGAACATTTAGCTGTGAAGGAGCTCTGTGTACGTCGAATTCCACATAATTTTACTGAAGCCAAAAAAAAAGCCAGCTTGAATTTGAACCGAGGTGATTCAAATTTGGTATTTGGTTCGGTTAGAGCCAGAATTCAAACGTCAGTCCACTATTTAGATGTTTCAGGAAGAGTCAAAACCCAAGAAGTCTTCACTTTCGAAAAAAATATGGAATTTTTTTTCAGGAAATTGGGTTGTGTTGCTCTGGCAATAGAGGATTGATACAAAATAGTGATATGTTTGTCAGAAATCACTGCCAAAACTGAGGAAAAAAATTGACTTCACAACATACTGCATAATGACAACAACAATCGATTATCTGAAATCTCTAAACAACCAATTGATATCTCTTCGTCCATATTCTCTTCATTCATAAAGCAACGAATTCTTTTTGTTCCCGACTATCAAAAACTTCATGCCCTTGATATCTTTGAAATGTATGCTTGTGAAATACCTACTTCTGAGTGAAATAAGGGCTTCCAGGGTTGGCTATAACGTACGCCCTCGTACAATATCTTTAAAGGAAACTGCTGACTTTCGTTAATAATTTTTCTGTACGGGAAATATCCACAAACTCCAGCTGAACTCATCCAGATGGTTCTTTGTTGGCGGAAAGTTTCCTCACTGTTTGTCACTAATTAAGCGAGGGTGGTGGAGGAAGAGAAATTTTTCCGACAAAATTTGCAGTCTCTACTTCGGCTAATACCTTTTCGAAAACTATTTCGGACAGGATGCGAACACGGATATCTCAGATTATTTCAATGGTTCTCATAGGCTTTGAGGACATATGCGATGATGAAAAACTGAGTCTTTCGGAGCGGAAAATAATTTCTTTAATATTGATGAACAACGTTGAGTCTATTTGTTGAAATTGATAAAAACCAAAACAGTTCTTACAACTTTGATTAGAGCGCCAATAGCAATGTATTCAGGGGTGGGAATACCCTAGTAATTGAAAGATCTATTGTCTTCCTTTCTGCTGTCCAGCCGTTCAGAATATCTCAACGGGTGAAGCAATTCTTTCAGTTCTATAGCTGCCTGTAGAAAGTTCAGTATATAGGACTGAGGGTCTATTCAAGGTGAAAGTCAAACGCTTTTATGATTTGACGGACTTCATGACGTAAAGAACACGTGTTTGTGTTTTTGATTGTATTTTTAAAATAAATATTTTTTCATATTGAACAATCATTGTTTCATGTATATTTGTAATTCAGTCTATTTTCTGTTTTTATTTATATTTCTTTTTTTCATATTCTATTGTATACATGCCATGTAAAAATGGTATTTCAGCTTCTTTTTCGCGAGTACACTTGCTTTTTCACTATCCTTTTAACTCCAGTTGTCCTTAGTTTCTCTAAGCATTCCCAGACCATCTTAGAACTGAGTCCAGCTCATTTATGGCTGCTAGGCTGTATGAGATTATGATAATTTATTATCTGCGATTTTTTTTTTCTGTGAAGTACTGGACACATTTTTGGACTTTCGACTGAAAGAGTATTTGGTTCTGGGCCCATATACTCCTCTTATGCAGTTTTTTCTATTGTTCTCGATCCATCTGCAAAGTATTCAATGGAAATTTTTTTGAGTTTTATGACGGTGTAATGAAAATTAATTGTATAAAATCACAGAGCTGAACTTTTTTGTTCTCATCTTGGTTTGATGCTATGGATCAGCCAAGATTTGCATTCGGCATCTCTCTGCTCATTCTGTATGCTGTCTTGATCGCCGTACTCCCTTTTCTATGTGGAGGGTTGTGAGGTTAACGATTACCTCTAAAGCGGCTGGCGGGCACGTTCATATTGCATCTGTTATGCATACACAGGCTAGTCTTTGGATTTTCGATAGATTTGACCTTGACTAGCCTATCTTTAATGATGATAGGTCGTACAATTAATTTAGCGTGGGGTATTCGTGTGCAAACATCTTGCACACCATTAAGGCTTTGTTGGTTTCTTCTTTCTCGTGCTCGTTCCTGATAAGATTGTTATCTAGTTTAAGTCCTAGATATTCGAACTCTGGCTTTCATTCAATTATCTTTTCATCTCAGTCGATAGCTCTAGGATCAGTATTAATTTTCCTCACATGCAAAGACAACTAGAATGGTCTTGATGGGGTTGACTTTAATAAGTCCCACCAATTGTCACCCTTCTTTGGTGGAATTGAGACTCCTTTCTTGCGATTATAACTAGGCTATCTGCATAGAAATTACTGATTCAAGTCAAACGGCAAAGTTGATCGAATGTTACGCTCCACATAATCGGGGAGTACTATTTTATTATCTGCTTCTCTGCTAGTAATTGTGACATCCACATACATGTCGTACTGTCTACTCCTCTACCTTCTTTGTGCTCTCCTGAGGTGTGTATTGTCAAAATTCCTTCCTTTGTCTAGAAAAACACATACTCCTGTTCCTTTACTATCCAGTGCATCCTGGATTCCATTAGTCAGTTTCACCTATCTCCATGCCCATGTCCAGACTCCATGAATTCATGTATTCGTGCTATGTTCCGTTTCCAAAGCCGATTGAAATCACCCGAACCATATACAGGGTGTTGCCTTAGTACGATAAGAAAGTTCAGATGACGATTCGTTGGATAGTCTTAAAAATAAAAGTTCTTATGAACATATGTCTGGAGTTGCTTCGTTCTGAGATACAGGTCGTTGAAATTTGAAAACAAGGTATTTATGAAATATCATAAATATACTCGAACCGATTTGGTTGAAATTTGGTACAGTTATTTGAAGTAATAAGGCGCTTATTTAGCCCTAACTAGAATGAAATTATTAGGTCCAGTGACGTCTCAGTAGGCACTACTTTTCGGTTTTTTGTGTTGTCTTCTTATCTAGCCTCGTTATCGAGAAAAAAATAAAGTTTACATTGATTCATTCTAAAAACTATTCATGGACAACATTAAAAAAAAAAAATTTCCACCCTAAAGTAAATGAGCTTCTGATAAAATACACGATTCATCATTGAAACGTTCAAAAATACCTGGAGTATTCCTTAGTACAGGAGTTTCATAAATAAGTGCCTTCAGGATGATGCCATAAATGAAAATCTATAGAATTCATACCAACTTTGAGATTCTGTACGTTCAATCTAGCGAATAGGGTTGGTGATGTCGAAATGCTGACGAGCAACAAACAAAATGGGCAAATAAACTCTCAAAAAGTCCGTGCATGATTCATCTGTTGATCTTGTTGGTAAAAAAATGGGCTTCACACCATTCAGCTACAGACACAGCCAATAAGAAGCCTCAGATGTGGTTGAGGTATATTGGCGATACGTTTGTCATATGGAACCACGGAGACGCGGAACTTGACGTCTTTCTGGAACATCTGAACAACATCAAAAAGTCCATAAACTTTACGATGGAAAAGGAGACACAAGACGGTTTACCTTTTCCTGATGTGAAAGTTCAAAAGAACGACGGTAAGTGCCAATCATCAGTGCACAGAAAGCCGACTTACACTGGACAGTACCTGAACTTCGAATCGGACCATGATGGTGCTACAGAGGGATTGTTCGATCGCTGGTGGACCGTGCCTACAACCTTTGCAAAACCAATGAGTCTTAAGGCTCAAGTACAAGCTACAAGCCGGCTTTTTCACAAGCAGCTCCAGTGTACTCGATGCACTCGCTCCGTTAGCTGCTTGTAAAAACGCTCGGGAAAAAGTTGAACTGCCGGCGACATTACACACCACTCGCCGGATTTTGAGCGTGCTAACTTGTAAACTAGCAACGTGTACTCACAGTAGCTTGTGCACAAGTAGCTAGTAGCATTGGTCTTGAAGATGTCGGAGGAGCATACTTGCCTGGTGATTTAGTGTTTTCAAGACCAATGGAGATGAAAACCTTTATTATATATACAGTTTTTTGGGCTGCTTGCAGTTTGCATAACTGGCTGCGAAATACTGTCCCATGCTATGTCACAACAAGCAGTGGACAGAGAAGATTTTAACATAGGAGATGTAACACCTAGTGAATGGAGACAAAATACCAATAGTTTAGCAAATTTTCATAATAACCTCCTAACAGCAGACGACAACAGGTGTTTTCCACTCGCCAGCTAGTTGGCTGTTGAGCAAGTGGGAAATTTTGTGTGCCACTCGCTGGCTTTCTACAAGCCGGCTTGTTAGCTTGTAAACTCGCCCCGTGTACTTGAGCCTTTACCATAGAATTGGAGACAATATCAAGAAAGATCTGCGACAAAATGGGTCTCCAAAAGAAAAAAACATATACAAGAAGAGGCAGACGAGCCGATACAGACGAGCCGATACAGACTGCTCTGTGCGGTCCTTATGTTAGAGGTCTGTCGGAAAGAATAGAGCGAATTGGATCGAAATATAAAATACGGACATGTTTTAAGTCAGGTAACACCATCCGCAGCCATCTCACGAAGACGAGACCACGTAACGCTAATATTGACTCCAAAAATTGCATCTACTGCGTTCCTTGTGAATAAACCTTAACACAGGCAAATTACCCCTAGGCTAATGCTGTAGATTTTAACAGTTAAAACGTCGTGAATAAAATTGCAGAGAATCGAATTTTCTTTGTTCTTTTTCAGACAATGGAAGTCCAGAATAACTTTACTCAAATTGAAATATTGTCAACCACTTTCAAACAAATTTAAATGTAGTTAGTGCCTTAGTAGTTCAAATAAATTTACCAAATTCCAACCAAATCGGTTTGAGGATATTTATGGTATTCTATAAATACCGTTTTTTTTTTAATTCAACGACCTGTATCTAAGAAACGAATCAACTCCGGACATATGTTCATACATTTTTTTCTTGAAACGACCCAAAGTTTCGTACAGTGGTTAGGAACCACTCTGTATACTGGTTGTAGAAGTCACCACCTGAAAGCTGATTATTTACGGAACGCGGTTCCCCTGTATTAACCGAGCATCTTTGACAACCAATAGTTATTAGTCTGACATTGCCATTATCGGTGATAAAACTAACTTTGGAAACGGAACATAGCCTTGGTATGCATGATGCAGATACACCCTTCCTAGGATCTCTGATTTGATGTAGTGACTTATCAGCTGCTTTCTCCACCATTTTCAGGGCGAACGATGTAAGACTAGTTGCTCGTAGGGGAATGAGGGTGATCTGGGCCTGTCCCATATTACTGGTGTGTATCCCAGCTCTAGCATACTATGGTAAATGCGCACTATATGGGTGGTAGTATTTTTTTTGCCTGCGCTGGAACAGAACCATCGACTCCTGCAGATTTGAAAGGCTGAAAGATTTTCATGTCCAAGTTTATAAGTCTACTGCTGCAAATGTGTCTGGCAATTGATGTTGTCTATTAGGTCTACTGTACCGTTCTGGTGTATACCCTATTGCAATAGGTTTCTTTCCAGGAACGCAAATCCTCTATAGTAGAAGTAATTGAAACATTTCTGAAATAAGTTTTCATTTGAATTTGTCTTGATTTGTTTATTTGTTCGGTCCAACGAACGTATAAGCGAAACTAAGCCTGGCAGTAACATACGTTGCTGATTTTTGGTAAAGTTACCGCAGTACTCGAGTTCCAAGATTAATCAAATTAATTTAATTCGGAATTCTAAGTAAATGGAGATTCATCCTAAGAGACTTTCAACTTCTTACACTTTATTGATGTAATGGAATTCGGGTTTGAATGAGATACAACCCACTATATCACTTTTATTTTTTTTTGTGAGTAATAGCAGCAGCCCAAATATTATAGTTTCACGACAGTTGAAATCAAGTTGATAATGAAGTCGTTAATTCCACAGTGAACTGAAAGTTTGGAAAACACGAAGAGCTGTCTGTGTTTTATTTTGAACAAATTTTTGTTTTGGCTGATTGGCAAAATTGAATTTTGTCTAGACTGAAAGTTTGATTTAGTGGAGGAAACTTGCTTCTTGACAGTTTTTTGGGTGATATTTTTTAACTCACACAATCTGTAATTGAAAAATATTTTTACTCAAAGAAATCTGTGTTAGTGGCGTTATTGAAGGGAGATAAGCAGTGAAGGTGGAAAATATATTACCCGTTACTAACTGTCCCAGTAAGTCAGCTGCCCTTGGGACCAACAACAATAACAAAAATAAAGTTACTTTATGTGTGAAACATATGGGATTCATTTTTCGATTTAAAGCAAGAAAAAAATCCGAAACCACCCTGTTGGAACAGGAAAACCTTCTGTACTAGTATTCATAATAATAAGTATTAATATACTAGATATTAGTAGATGTGATATTTCCCAGGATGTCCTATGAATAATGAAAATATATATTTTGAAGTTATAGAAAGTTGTACGATTTTTCGAGTTATTGGGAATTTCATGAATTTGAAAAAAATTGGTACCCTTTGTTACTTCTTTGGGCGGTACTGATCTAAATGAAGTTAGTAGAGACTAAGAATGAGACTATGAGAAAAGAATTGTTTCATTCATATTTTGCTACAGTTTCTTTGTCAGAGTTTGAGCTTCTGTGGATTGAAAAATGTAGGACGACCTGAGTGGCCAACTTCCCAAAAAACTTCTAATTGAATGCACGTTTAAAAATTGTAAAACGCATGCTACTTTTTTCGCCAGGAAAAATATTTTTATAGAAATACAATTCCATTCAGAATAAGTTGATTATGGAACTTTGTCGAAAGTACTTTGACACAAATGAAAACCTTCTTCTGACCTTTGAACTTCCTTCTTCCTTGCCCTTGTGCACTAGCGTTGATAAGAGAGGAATACTGTCACTCAGCTGTATTTTTTGTAAAATTTCTGTACTGAGTACCTCTAGGAGGAAAAATAATCACTTTTGTCATGAGATCACAAACAGATTATCTCTCTTAAATATTTCCGAATTTTTTTAAAGCGATACAATTAAAATTTCAAGTTTCATAATCAAATTTCTTCTACATTTTTTTTTGTATGTACAACTTTTTTGAATATGGATTCATTATTATATCAAAATATACAATTATATCTGTATAAGGTTCAAAAAGCGAGTGACATCTGCGGTAAACCAATTTCAGGGTTACATAATATTATCAGTATTGAATAGGTAGCATACAGACAAAAATCAGTACTTTTAACCACGAAGTGAAAGGAAAATAAATTCTCCACGTATTTGTGAAGTAAACAGAAACAATTACCAGCAAATGTTTTCTGTGAAATTATTGCAGTTGAAATTCACATTGTAGAGAAAGAATATTGTTGAAGTTATAGGTATATCAATCTGTATATTAATTTAAATTACAGTATTTTTTTGTAACTGTTACGGAAGTTTGAGATCGCACGTTAAAAGGTGAGACCTCGTCATTTTCAGGTTGCACAAGTTTCCTGAAGACTCAAGAGGGTTGCTCGGAAGGCTGCAGCCGGCTGACACTTGGAAAAAAAATGTGACTTGATAAGTAATCTCGTTTTTTTTTTGTTCAAGTTTCTGAACAAAGCATTACGACCAGAGATATTTTGCAGATGACTGGATTAATTCGGTACAACAACTAATATTGAATTTTTTTGTTTTCGATTTTTCCCGTTTTGAATTGAACTCGCAATCAGCAATCTTCAGAGAAAGCAAGTCATTTCCAATTGTGTCTAACAGATATTATCCAATAACCAGTCGAAAAGTGTTTTTTTTGTAGGTTCTGGCTATTGAATTTCCTTTGTAGAGCAACCAATAATTATCCTCTTGGTAGAAGTTTGCAGAACATTCATGTCTACGTTCATATTTGTATCTTTTCGATCATAGTTCACTTTATATTGCAAGTTTACTTACGGCGCAGTGACATCGAGCGATTTTCTACCTATAGCGGGAATGATTACCGTACCTGGAACAAAATAAGAATAAATCAATAAAGAGAATAAAAAAGTATGAGCAAAATGGCTGAAAAATTCTTCAAACAATGAAAACGTCAACGACGCCCAGCAATATTTTTAATTGATAGCAATGGAGGCGTGACTGGAATATTTTATTATTCGGCGTGACTTTTCGTACGCTGTTGAGTTCGTTATGAGAGCGATGGACGACTGTAAAACTAGCATTATGATAATTTGTTCGATAAGCTTTCTGCTCCGACGTATGTTTTTTTTTTGTTTTCTGTTTTTCAATACAGTAATATGCCGAAACAAAAGTTTCTAAATTCAAACGTAGCAACCACAGAGTTCCTATAGATTCAAAGTTTGAAAACGAGTATTACCATACCTATACATTATTACTATCATCATTATTATTATGCGGCGGGGCTGGCTATCGGCTGAACTGATGCAGGTAGAATCTATAGCAACCACAGAGTTCCTATAGATTCAAAGTTTGAAACCGAGTATTTCCATACCTATACATTATTACTATTATCATTATTATTATGCGGCGGGGCTGGCTATCGGCTGAATTGCAGGTAGTTTTGCGTGGAACCTTTCTGCTCCCCACTGCCAGGTTTATCTCGTGAGTACTCTGGATCTTCTGATGAACTCCCGGAGATTTCTCACGAGGGTTACTTGTGAGATGAAATCTTCTGCATTACAGTGCATGAATATATCCATCCTCATGCGAGCCAGGGCTTCGCATCCAAACAATATGTGTGAGGCTGTTTCGTCCTCCTCATCACCGAATCTGCATAGTGTGGAGTCTTGGTGTATGGGCCGTGATGGTCATGATGGTAGAGTGCTTGTCTCTTAACCTAAGGGTCATGGCTTCGATTCCCAGAATGGTCATCGGTCTCGTGCATGGCATCACACGTTAAAAGGTAAGGGCTGCGTCTTTCTAGCGCGGACAAGTCTTTCGAAGACTTTTGAGGGTTGCACTCTTAAGGGTGTGCAGCTGGTTGATGGAAATAACAATAACATGTGCAAGCATTTTCTCAGGAGACAGTGTCCTATTATTAGTCCTACCACCTTCCTGAGGGAGTTCCGGCTCAGATTAAGAAGATGCCTTGATAGCCGGTCAGTTGGCCCCATCACCATTTTCCTGTGAGTATGGCCTGAGGCGTCTTCCCAGGAAGAAGATAAACCCATTTATTCGTGTCCTGCATGATGTCCCCAAGTGGGATTTCACAGGCTGGATCTGGTCCAATGAGAGTTGTTGCTACCACCGCTCTTGCTATGACATCTGCGTTTCCATTCCCAATGCCCTTACGACTTGGTACCCAGACACTAATTTTGAAGTAAATCTGCAAAGCCTTTCTTGCCGCCGGGCTGAGAGAGCTTGGAATACGAAGGCTAGACTGATGTCATGCCTCGGTCTCTTTCCATTATGCCAGCCCCTACCCCATTGCTTCTCCTAGAGCCATCTGTGTACCAGATTTGTCCCCTTGATAGCATTGATGGGGCCCTCGATGTGACTTTCCCATTCCGAATGGAGGTGATAAATGTTTCATCAAAGGAGTAGGTTGGGGTAATTTTGTCCAATGGCATCTCAGATACGTCGATTTATAAAACCTCCATTAGGTTGGAATGGTCCATGTTGTTACCCATCCATTCGCCCATGCACTTTAATCTGGAGGCTACTATCCTTGCCTCCGCTATAATTTGCAGATGCAGAGTGGGAAGGTTCAGGATCACCTCCAAGCTAATCGTCGATGAGCTGGACATTGTACCACTGACTCCGAGCAGGGACAGTCTTTGCAAACTAGTCAGCTTCCCTCTGGTTGTAACCACAGCAGGGCCCCATACATAATCGCTGTTTATATCCAAAGCGATTGTTTGGGTCCTAGTCCCCATGTTTTGCCGAAGGACCGCCTGGCCATTATTAAAAAAGTCCTTGCTTTCGTCAACACTTCTGACAGATGTTTGTTCCAGGTGAGCTTCAAGTCATATTTCAGACCCATGCATTTCTACTCTCCAAAGAAAAGCTCTGTTGGACACCAAGTTATTTTTTCTGATTAAAATGACAATCATGTTGTTTTTTGGAGGGTTGACCTTGAGGTTCCCCCTCCTGCACCACGTTTGTACGTCTGTGAGTGCTGATTGCATCAGATCCACACATACCCGCATATACTTCCCGTTCACCATCATTACGATATCGTCAGCGTAGCCCTGGGCATATACTCTTCGCCGATCAAGGTCTAAAAGGAAGTTATCTAAATCGAGTTTCTACAAAAGTGGGGATTGTAACCCCCCCCTGAGGGCAGCCTCTCTTGGCTTCCACCTTCATCGTGTCTCCAAATAAAGAGGCTTGTATCACCCTAATCAGCATGGCAGATATCTACTGGTTCAGGACTGGAGCAACGTTTCTTTCCCTAAGGGCTGTAATGATAGACGAATAAGATGTGTCATCAAACACTACAAGAAACGCTGTGAGTGCAATCTCTTTATTCGAGAATAGTTTTGTGGTTTTTGAGCATGAACGATGAGAGGCAAATTGTTCTGAATGCCTTGGCTTGGGCATTGGATGGTTTTCCCGGCTTCGGTATGGAGACCACCTTGGACCTTCGCCAGGTGTTGGGTACGTACCTGTTAGCCAGGCCATACCTATACAATTGAGGAACATTTTTATTTTGATCTTTTCATTTGAACACTCTGCATCTCATCAAACTCAAAATGAACCGTCTCTATCTTCTTCCAAATACGAGAAGGAAATGGACGGAATCCAATCTGAAGATACAGCCACCTACCCACGAACTGAATATATACATGCATAATCGACTTCTATGGAAAGATGTGGGCAAATTTGAGTTCTTCCGAACTATAGAAATCCGAATTTTAAATTTTCAGTGACATAACTATATAATATTGAGAAATGCTACAATCAATATATGTATGAAAGGCGCATATTCAGTATAAAACTGTTCTACCTCATGAACCTGTAGAAACCTTCAACTAAACTTGATGACAAAATCAAAACTATAACGAAAATACCAGTTTTTTCACCCAATTAGTCTTGTGATACAGAAAATAAAAAAAAATACAAAATAATGTTTTTCGTAGAATTTATTCACTGGATAATTTATCAAAAACGCATTTTATGAACTGACGTGGTTTGGGTTGAGAGATAATATAAATATTTGATACGTTCTATCAATTGTTACTTATTTTTTTTTTTAATAAAATTTATGAAAAAGAATAATACAATGTTATAGATAATAATAATATTGTGTGACGTTTCCATGTGATACAAATGACTGAAGTATACCCCACTCTTGTTATATTTTTCAATATTCCCGGTATATGAAATCAAATACTCGATATTTGGATGAAGGGTTTTGGTTACTGAGAAATATGAACTAAGAAGATTTGTCTTATATAAGTTTAAAGTAAAATCATGTACATATAGGTAGATGTACTTACTGGGCACTAATAACGATTGGAATTTGACTGAACCTCTGATACATCCGAAAAGAAACACAAAATTCAACATTCTTGACAGGTATTCCGGTATATCCTCGTAAACAAGATGACATCACGTCATCTTTTATAGAAAGGCTGGATCGACCCGACTATCCGGAGAGAGACTATACAAAAATTCAGTTAGCTTGTCAATAAAGTGAAATGAATACGGAGTACCCTTCTCTCCAAGCGTTTCTACCAAGTGGAAAAATAAAGGCAAACATCTTGTAGAAAACAACATTCATATTTCCACTTGGTGGCGATCAACTTATTTGTGGGTTGCAGTGTCATCTGTGGGGAAATATTAGTTAAACGGTTGATTATTATTCATTTGAAAGGGGCAGTACAATTATAATGTTGTCCGACTTACCCTGGCACTGATGAGAGGCAATATACTTCGAAACATGCATGTCTGCAGGTGGTCATTCTCAGCCAAATGAAGGATAATCTTCTGTTTACCTACAAGACAATCACTTGCAATTGGGTTCTTGGAAGAACGTTGCACAAATATCTGTCAGATTTAGTGTATTAGCCAGGGAAATAGTTGTTTTCTGACAGATGTGTGCCTTTATTTTTCCACTAGGTGGAAAAGTTTGGAGAGAAGGGTACTCCGTATTCATTTCACTTTGTTGTTACCTCTCCGGCACAATATTTTCGAACTTGTTCGAAATATTACAGCTTGTCAATCTTAAGCATTGCTGTTGAAACGGTTCCACGTCAGGCGTATCTTCAGCCACAACCATTAATAAAATATACCAGTGGAGTATTTCGTGCTGGCATTTTGCTGGGACAGATTGTAACGAAAGAGAAACTTCTAAATGCCGAAATAATTCATAATATTTCATTTGCATATTGATCATTAAAACGTCGTTTGGGGTAAGCAAGGGTGGAAAGGGGTCGCAAAAGAAAACGAATGAACGAAAAACCTAATAAAACGGACAAAGAACTTTGTGTGAGTGGATTTGAGCTCGAACACACTATTAGAGGAGTTTAGGCGAAGACTTACGTAAATATGCACGAAAAATCAGTGGCGTTTGAGTGGTAACAAGAATCTTGAAAATATGCTATAGTCGAGTCAGTTTATGCAGATTTTCCTAAAGCCATCGGGCCTGTAAGTAAACTTTCAGTGAAAATCAATGCGCTTGGTATTGATGGAAATACCAGGTTGTTGACTGGTAGAACTGCATGTGGAGAAACAATATCTACACTACTCCGTATCCAACGGGGGTGTCACAGGGATCCCGCATGGGCCCACCGCCTTTCAATGTATTTGTTTCTTACATACGTAGACATAGTTTTCAAATATTGCAAATTTTTTAAATTTCCTGAACAAACTACTAGCCAAGAGAATCTCGAATTGAGCATTTTTTGTCCGAGTCAAAATACTTGAGGAATATTGTCATTGATAAGTGTCAAATGAGAATTATTCTACGTATATCGGAATCGTGGCAGAAAGTTTCGAAATTTCGAGTTTTTTGCAGGGAATATCAATCAATTTTTCGAATGAAACAAAAAAGCATCTTATTGTACCTTCGTAGAATCTATTTTAGAAGATTGTCTAGGTTTGTATTATATGAGACCTACGTTTTTGTTGTTGCTAGGAAAAATTATCAAAAAATAGAGATTTGTCCTAAAATGATTCAGTGTTTTCATCAGGTATATCATTAGTATTGAAAATGAGATGAGGCCGAGTATCATTTGAGACTGAAAACAGTAGTAAATGCTTTTGCTCGAAAAAATGCAATGGTGAATGGCATCAGACTATGAAAAAACAAAGCAATTTTAGAAATCTCAAAGCGTGACAATAAAAAGGGTATTCAAAGACTGCTGATGACCTATGAAAGGGAATTCTTAAAAAACAACAACACTTTTCAATTCCGTTATCAACTAATGAATTATTTCGGCAGTCAGAATACGGCATTGTATTTGAAGAATTGAAAAAAATTTTAAATGACATTGAGATCATTCATATCAAATTCACTCAGCCCAACCCAACCTATGATATCATAACATGGTAGAGACTGGCCGTAATAGGACTCTGTTGTCAGGTATGCAGTTTGAATCGTGAAAAGAAGCCTCGTAGTATTTTATTTGTTATGAAGCATATCCGCAAACTCCATCTCAACTGTCGACCATTGATGAAATTCAAGTACCTGATGGAACTGCCTCTGGAAGGGATGTTTTATAGGTAATCTGATAATGAAAATAATAAGGGTCTTTTTTAGATTCATAAAATAAAATGAAGTTCAAGCTATCAGCAAGAAAATTATTATATGAAGTGAATGGCAATTATTTCATTCTATTTACATTTGAAGTTAGTATTTCATACTGAAACCATTGAATGATATTTCTGAAATCTCCTTTTTATTGCCTTCAATTAATTATTGCCATGTGTCAGCTGTATGTCATTCTCAAAACTAAAAATAGTTTCATTGGATATTTCTGTTCTTTTGGTAAAGCAATTGATAAATAATATATCGTAAAGAGAACAGGGCCCAGGACACTACCCTGGGAGATAAATTTCTTTGTCGTACTTCAACTCACAGGAATTTGACTACACAGTCTTTTACATTCCAATTCTTCAGAAAAATTTTGTAACAAACCGTATCAAAGGCGTTGGGTTGAAAACTTTCTACTCAACTTAAAATCCAATTGAAATTATAAGCTTTACATCACATGACCAACAACAGCGATCATAACAAAATCACAGAGATATCAAATTCTATAGATAGTTTCAAAATCATTGCATTCTAATGGAAATATTCAAATTTTTACGGCAATAATAATTATTGACAATTCAAAAATTGTAAAATCTCATAATTTGGTTATGATACTGAAGAAAAATTCATGAAATAACATTTCTCCTCAGCACTTGTTTTCGAGGAGTGTAATACACTAATGAAACTAGATTTCTTCGAATCGATCTCCAAAAACGTCTCATAGAACCAAACATGATTAGAATTTCATGTTTCTTTCCAAGTTGTGATTGAAAATCTTGCATTGATGAAGCAGAAAGAAGATTGGACAATACATAATTAAACTGCTCACGAGGGTATACTCACGAAATAAGCTGAAAGAAAGTAAATCAATTCTATTTCAATACAAAGTTTTGTAATTCCTTTCGACTCGCAGCAAACAACAGAAAAAGTTACCCCTTGAAATCTGATCGTTCACAATTAGAAGTCAGTGGAAGTTTTGTAGATGTTCTATTGTTCGGAGAAGGTTGTTGGAAAAGGGATAACGAAATATGATCGGTTTGAACTTATTAAGAGTTTTGATTCGTTCAAACTTCCTAGACTGAAATGGCATCATACATTGATTAACGTGGATATACTTCGATCATGATTATAAGTGTTTTTATTAATTAGAAAATGTTTCCCTCCTTCTGGTTGACTGATTATAAACGATGGGAGAATGGTATTTCCAGGGCCGGTTTTACCTCAAGATACCACTTTGCCGTAGTATTTGAATGATGATATCGTTCCAGTTTACATTCACGAAATGAGAAAAGAAAACAATATGTCAAAAACACACAAGGTGTCCCAATGAATAGTTATAGTTAGTTATTTGATTTGTAATAGCAAAATAACGGAAATGGCGAAAAACGGTGACGTTATTTTTAACAGAATAAATACAGCATTGTGCTGAATTTTTATTCAATAATTTTCTTGGGATTTGAAAGTGCTAAGTAACTGCATTTTTTTTACTAAATTCATATACTAAATATCATTCAGATAGTGCAGATTATATCATTATGTACAGAGTGAAAAACAAAAAAATTTCAGTAATGTCTGAAAATTCGATGTAATGATGAAATATTGAAAAAAATTATTTTGGCCTGCAGTATACTATTCTTTTTCCATCATTAATCACAATTCATACATTTTGTATGGGTTGATTTGAAAAATTGGTGAAATATATGGCCGGTTCTTTCGTACACATCCTGTATATTCAAGTTGATTATCATCCTCCGAAGATAGCTGATACTGTATAAACATGATTTCGTTGGGATATATAGGGTGATCATGAACATTTTCGATGATAAAAATGATAAAATATCAGCGTTTCAGAAATCACCCTGTATAATTCACAATTAACTCGGTGAAATTTCTTTATTTTTATTTGATATATTCATCATTTTTTCCTCAACACTGTCTTAACAATTCGGTTTTCTACTATGACTAATTTCAACTTATTACCATTTGCATGACGAGTTGTTTTACTAGTGGCCAAGATTTTTCACAAATAGTGAAACGTTTAAATGTAGAGATCAAAATAAATGTAAAAGAGGGTGAAGATTAGAGATAACAAAAACATCAAATATATGAATTTAATAATATAAGGTACAGATAGATAAGTGAATTTTGTTGGTTTAAGCTTTGTCGGAATAAAAAACGAACTATCTAAAGTGTTTTCATTTTTCACTCTGTACATAATGATATAATCTGCACCATCTGAATGATATTCATGGAACTTTGCGATTATGCACGTTCATTCAGTACATCGAATACTACATACAATATACTAAACATTTTGAGTATTCGTTTGCTGATTTTATTGAACCATTCTTTTGTGTAAACTGCACTCATCTACACTTGTTTCAAAATGTGGTGTAAATTACATTGAACTACACTAAACTTCGCAGCAAACCTCAAATTAGGCAGCGCATAAATCTTCAGTCACCATAAAAAATTATACAATTTTAGGTTAGGTTGTGTCCTCAAATTGGTTCAAGTGATTAAACAATTGATAATATCCAATTTTATGAAAGTTGATATGAATTAATGGTGAATGCTTACCGTGGATCTGGCTAGATTTCATTGTTGTGTTATTTCCTGAACATGAAAATATTATGACAGCTTGCTAGTGGTGGAACATTGTTTCATCAAACTTCCGACGAAGAAGCGAACTACAGAATCAAATACATGATGTTTTCGGTTATCAACACAAAACATTTCAACAAATCAAAAAAGATGTATTTTGGTATGAGTGGAATCGCTGCAACTCCAATCAAACAATTATCTAGAATACCGATTGTTCCGAACATCCAACTGTGCTATTTTTCTTTCATTCTATAGTGACGAAAAGGAATGTGAAATGAATATAGAAATGAATTTTTCATATCGAATATTTCAGCGAGTAGAAACGAATTTATATAGTTTCGACGAGGCAAAAAAGAGAAAAACATCATGTTCGTGAAACGCGAGATAGGCACCACTCACAACAATGAAAATGATATTCCCAAGTAGAAAAGGAATATCTGATATTCTCAGAGTTTTTATGATTCTTTTACTGTCGCTGTTGAATAGCATTTGAATTTTCGCGATAAAGAAAATCTCAAACAAAAAAATGTCAATTTAGAATTCATGCGCTTATACAATATCCAACATTTCCATTGCAGGATATCAAGAAAAAATAATTCTACTCAACGAACTTGCACTTCTACATGAACTTTCTTTCTACGTTATTGATGTATTTCTTATTGCTATATTCTGGAAGGGAATATCAATGAATAGTTCTAGTGCGTGTATCATAGATGTGAATGATCGATTTTTGTAGTTAATTTTTCAAGAATACAAAAATATTTCATTGAAATTTGAAAGACATAAAAGTTTTTGGAATAAAATTCCTGTCTTTATCCCAAGTTGTAATTTTGAAGTCGTAGGTGGTATATAGCCAGAATGAAAAAAAAAATTGGATGATTATATTCCCCAAAGTTTGCTAAATATAATAACAATAACATAACAAGAAAGTGATGAAGGTGAAAATCAAATTGAATGGTGGCGTTTCTACGAACTGTATACTGATATTATATGAATTATGTATAGTAGGTAGTAGGTAGTAGTATTGGTTTTTCATTTCTACGAATTCAAATACGACACTGTTTGTAACGAAGTATATTTCACGAACTATGTTATGTTGCAGTAGATGATGAACATTTTTTAAGAATGAGGGATGTTCCAATATGATGTGCCTTTTTTACCTTTAAACTTTTAGAAGATATTTTTAGTGAAGGGGCACATTTGGTAATCTAGATGGCATTTATACACTATAGTTGCCGAGAAGATAAAAACTGTAAAAGATAAGTCGAGCTGAAGTCAAACAACGATGACTGCGGCTGCCTCTTTAATGGTGACATACATGCCGATTGCATAAACCCTTCTGTTAATTTACCGTAGGATTAACACTGCTAACCAGTGAATTAAGGCATGCGTTTCCATTGTAATAAATAAAATAAATATTTAATCGTCTGTTAAATTCTTTATAGTATAATTCTTTAGGGTGATTGGGATTGCACGTTGAAATAAAGACTTCTGTCGTTGCTCGTATATGAGGGCCTTACAACAGACACTCCGATTGTTATCAATGTTAAGATAGGGATCCAGTTCTTTTTTCTAGTTGGGACTGGTTCATTCTTGAGTATACGTCCTCCAGAAATTTAAGAAGAAAACTAATTCATATGCATTTTCCATCGGCTCTCACAATTTTTTTCGTTGTACAAGAATATAAAATGAGTCCTTTCTTGAATTGACGCATCCTATTTAATTTTCATCCCCTTCATTGAATTGACCAGCTCAACGCAGTGATTATTTCCGGTGTTTTCCTTTTTGCCGACTGTGATTCCTTTTTGGTGAAGCAGCATATCTATACAGTATGTCTCACTAAGTTGGAACCATATGGAAAACTTTTTATTATTGATTTTAGAAAAAAAAGTGATTCTGCATAAAAAGTTCTGACATAAAATCATCAAATATCAAATTTTTTCGGTCGTATACGCAACTTGCCAAATAATATGAATTTTACTCTAGAATAATACGTAATCTATATTTGATAACTCCAAATAAAATCATATTGCTATTGACTAGACGAGTTATCATCTGTTCTGACGTATACAGGTAAAGGGTTATGATATAAAATATATGGTTTTCTGCGAACAGAGAGTGGTGTTCCACAAGGATCCATCTTTTATTCGCATCAGTCGCATAAGAAATTCACCACATTGCCTTGCTCTTCGCACTTCTTCACAGAGGTATCCAAGTCTATTTTAGTTTTGAAGAGGATATCGTGAATGGTTGTTCACCCATTAAAAATTACATCAGTTTTATTCTCATGTACATTTCTGTAGTATTTACTGATGGAAAAAATATATTGTCATTATTTCTATCTGTGAGTGTATTAGATTTATATATCCTTCTGTTGGTTTAATATAGATAGATATTTTTGATTGAATGAGCTGGCGCATTAGATGAATAAACGAGTCAACTCTTGTTTCAACAAAAGGTTTAAACTCTGCCTTTTGATGGGACAGCATATTCAATTAAAAACTATAAAATATACGCCTTATATATTCTTATTGTTGAGCACGTTCAGTCACTGGCAATGAAAACAATTCTAATTTGGCGAACTATACCAAACTCCTAAACATATCAGGGGTGGCTTCAATACTTAATGAACTTATAAATATAGAAAACTAGACTAAGAGAGAAAAATCATATATAACTAACAAGAATCGAGTCCAGTAAGTGAAGGAAATCACAAAAGTGAAACATTCAAACGATCAATATTGTTCAATCCACCATAGTTCATCTGAACAAATGCTGCATATCATCTGAAGCCTATTATAGGTAGATAATTACAGTTTCATAGTTATATCAGGTTCACTTGCAATTAGTTACCTGAGTTAACTCATTTGAGCATAAATGATTATAAAAATGGAAACGTTCTCCTGTTATCTCGCAATATTCCCATTTCACACCGAATTAATCCGGGTTGGTTATTCAAATACACCGACTTCTTTATTACTCTTTATTCTCATTTAATCAGAGATAGCAGAGTTTGAATCACTAGAGCCTTGTTGAAATTAAATACTAACTTCGAGATAATGGGGATGAAGAAACAACCGAAATACTCATAATATAACATTATAATCAAGGAAAACTCTTCGTGGATCATTACTGCGATATGATTTAAATCGAATGAATTTTCTATTCCACTTTATGATGAGATACAGTGAGTATAAATATTTCACCAACTAATCAAGCATTGAAGATTCCGCAAGACTCCTTCTACACATACGATATTTTTCAATTTCCATCCAAAACGTTCCCGTCGAATATCGATTACCGAAAACATCACAGATATCAGTTAAAGTAATCAATTTTTGTTAATTAATCCTTTCTCTATCGTAATTATAAACATGTCTTCATTAAAGCGGAATGAACAAACAACCTCACAGCTGTAAATTGTTTGGCCCACGGCAAAAATGTATAACAAAAAGAGAGATCTTCAGAGAGACCATCAAAGCTTTTCCAATAAAATGGAAGGCGACCCGGTCATCACCTAAGAATTTTAAATAAAAACAAACACACACACACACATTTTTAACAGTCTTTCAAAGAAAAAACAACTAGATTTATAACGGCTATCATTAATGTTCGGATGTCAAACTTGTTACTAAGGTGCGTTAGAAAGATGCTCAAGAAAACGTGAAATAACATGTCTGAAGATTGATCATTTCTCAGATTTCCAACAAAAGCTACTGAATAAGTATGGGAGAAGTAACGGAAACAAAATAGCTGCCATTCAGTAGAGTAGTTCTAATGTCGAACTTAATCAGGAAGAGGCAGATTTGATACTCAGGATACTCTGTAGAGCTGAAGTACAAGTATGGGTGTAAAATTAGAGGAATAAATATTTCACTATTTATCTAAGTGATTTTCAACAGAAGTTGAAAGGATTTTTCGATTCAACTGGAATGAAATAACCTCCGCTGGTGATTAGCAATAACCATGGAACCGGTAGGTATGCCCAATTACCCAATAACATAGACCTATTCATTTATACTTATGGCTGCGGTCAATACAGAGTCACATTCTAAGCACAATGTACTTATATTGTTGCTTTTTTTGCGGAACATAATTGCTAGTTAATCCAAAAGTTAGAAAAGTTTCTGCTCAATCATTTGCTTACATACAAGCTCTACACAGTTATATCAAGTACAGAGGGTCTGAACATAAACAGTATAATTGCTGCGTACATTATGCAAAAATTTAGATTTGACATTAAGTTAGCGATGCGTAAGTTATTCTACTGACCTTTGTGCTAACATATTTCGAACAACCGGCAGTTCATTAATAAAAAGTGACAGTTATTTCCGTTTTCATAACGTGATTTGAAAATATTTACAATATAATACAAAACTCAATTTGAATCTTGAAGGAATTGTGTTAATAAGATTTTGAGGTTATGTCGCCCAACAGAGGCGCAGATTATTATAAGTAATATATGGTACCTACAGATAATGTATGATAGTTATGAGCTGTCGATCTCAGTTTGTTCATTAATTATATTAGATGAGCTAACGAATTCAATGAACACAGAAGGTATTTAATGAATTCATTATAGCGGTAAGGATAGAAGTGGGCGTTATAATTTGTGGCATTCGGTCACTAATTTTTATTTCATTCAAGATTCGATTCAATCCAAAATCGATATACTCAATAATATCAATAATATCCATTATCCAGTTGAATACTATTTAAATTTTAGTTCAATTAGCATATTGTAACTGAAGAAAAAGGTTTGGATATCACAAACATATTGAAAAATTATTTCGCCAATGGAGCTGTAAACATAGCCAATTAAATAACTCCCCAGAAGAGAAGACGGACGCTTGAACCAATACTTATTTTTTTCGTTTCGAACCAACGACTTATATGGAAATTGAAACAAGTATAATATCCCCCAGAACTGAACTTTAACATTTTTTATCGAAACAAATATCCTATCGATTAACGAAATTATTCAATGGAATAATGGACATGAGTAGTGAGTTTTCCGGGTGTAAGGATTTTTACGTCCCTTCACAGTAGTATTTACGTTCTCTAATGAATTCAAGTTGTTAAAAAAGGGAATGTTTATCTGAAAACTGACTATCAATCTCTTTGATCAACACTGGCAAATAAGTCATTAATCGAACCTTGTGGAACACCTGAAGTAGCGGTGAATTCGAACGAAGATACGTTGTTGAACTGTACGAATTGTCTGCATTCTGTTTTATAAATAGCAGTGAAAAAATCTAGAGAAGCTTTTGACTCCAAGATAAAAACCTGGTGGTCAACCCTATTGAATGCGAAAGAATACGGAGTACCATTCTCTCCAAGCGTTTCCACCAAGTGGAAAAATAGAGGCAAACATCTGTCAGAAAACAACTACTTTCCTGGCTAATACTGCGACGGACATTGAACTACATCTGACAGATATTTGTGCAACGTTTTTCCAAGAGGACCCAATTACAAGTGCTGCGCTGCGATCAACTTTGTCGTGGATCGTACTGTCATCCGTGGGGAAATAATAGTTGAACGGTTAAATATTATTCATTTGGCAAGGATAGGACAATTATGTTGTTCGACCTACCCTGTCACTGATGAGAGGCAATAAACCTCTTAACATGCATGTCTGCAGGTGGTCATTCCAAGCCAAATGAAGGATAATCTTCTGTTAAATTACAAGACAAGCACTTGCAATTGGGTCTTCTTAGAAGAACGTTGCACAAATACGTCAGATGTAGTTCAATGTCTGTTGCGGTATAAGCCAGGGAAGTAGTTGTTTTCTGACAGATGATTGCCTTTACTTTTCACTTG
Source organism: Chrysolina americana (assembly GCA_958502065.1). Taxonomy (NCBI): domain Eukaryota; kingdom Metazoa; phylum Arthropoda; class Insecta; order Coleoptera; family Chrysomelidae; genus Chrysolina; species Chrysolina americana. The sequence goes on along the minus strand of OY293417.1, from coordinate 48,044,377 downwards.
GTGGAAACGCTTAGAGAGAAGGTTACCCCGTATTCTTTCACATTGTTGATACCTCTCTGGCACAATATATTCGAACTTCGTTCGAATGATTAAACCTATTGAATGCCTTAGACAAGGTAAATAACATCTAGGATTTAGGAAATCTTGTAATTAGGACCCACCGGTCCTGTTTGTATTTCTTGTTCAATAAATAAATAAATATTCTATTTGACAACCATTCCATTCCATCCGTAATGGAATTACTAAATGCGCATAAGTTGGTAATGCTATATTTCGAAAGAATAAATCTATGTTGTTGTTGGTGATTGTATACAAGACTGTTATGGGTCTGTAATTTCTTACATTGTTCTTTCTGCCGCTTTTGTGTAAGGGAGTTATTCTTCCAATTTTGAGAATGCTTGGTAATCGATTTGCTTCCAGGGAAAGATTTAACAAGTCACAGTAATCCTTAAAAAATAGACTGGAATGCCATCAGTTCCAACGCTTACTTTTGGTTTCATTGTCATGATAACATTTTCAACCTCTTATACACTAATTTCGCCAATTTCAATGGTATCTAAGCCATATTCAGAAAATAGTGTGAGATTTGCCGGCTCTTCGCTATCTGTAACAGTTGATCCGAAGTAAGTAGCAAACCGTCATTATCATAATTGAATTTGTTAGCAACAGTACAGTTTTTTCGGCGTTCCTTGATATAAGTCCAGAGTTTCCTAGGATCGCTCTGTAGGTCACCCTCTATTTCTTTTATATACAGTGCGGTCCAAAGGTATGGAATAAATTTATTTTTAGCGTTATTATGTATTTTATGAAAAAATCCTGAAACAGGTCAATTTTTATTGGCAATTTGACAATTTACAGTATGAAAATATTACCCCCTTCTTGCACCCCCTCTGAATTATGAGCACCCCCTCAAAAATTTTAAATGAGAAGGGGGGTCGTGTGGCATCTTGTTCGAAAGGGATTTTCATTATCTGTTCAGCAATACTAAGTGTTTCATATTTGGTGCAACCATAACTGAGAAATTTTTTTATTAAAATTTAAAAATATTGACACTGTAAATTATGTATCCGTTGAAAAAACCTGAAACAGGTCGATTTCTATTCTCAATTTGACAATTTATACTTTCTTATCTGTCTTGCTAAAAAAGTCAGGAAAAAGTCGTTGAAGACACCAAAAAATTATTCACAAAACCCATAAATAATATAATGTCAATCTAGTAGACTACTGTTATTTTGATATTTGTGAGTTGCTGGCAGACGTCAGTGTATTGAAAAATATTTTTGTGTGTATTCGATTCATCTATGGCTCATTTATCCGAAACTCAAAGAATAGACATTTTAATTATGCTTGGATGCGGTAATAAAACACGAACTCAAACGGAAGTTTGTGAAATGTTCAATAATAAATACCCTGGTCAACACGTATCACAATCTACAGTTAGCAAAATAGAAACAAAATACCGTGAAACTGGACATGTAAAAACTCGTCAAAAACCAGGTCGAAATGCTGCATTGGATGAGGAGAAAAAGTTAGATGTACTGTTAGCGATTGAGGAAAATCCGCATATGACAAGTAGACAACTTGCCGCCGACAATGATGTAAGTAAATCATCGATATTGAGAGCTTTACATAAAGAAAAATACCATCCTTATAAAGTTCAGTTGATTCAGGAGTTAAATGAGGATGACCCTGATAGAAGGCAACAATTCTGTGAACTGATGATGGATAGAATCGAAGCAGATTTGCAGTTCATAAACAAAATTGTGTTTTCTGATGAAGCTACTTTTTATTTAAATGGAACGGTTAATAGACAAAACTGTAGATATTGGAGCAGAGAAAATCCTCATTGGATGTGTGAGGCTCACACACAATATCCCAAAAAAGTGAACGTTTGGGCTGGTATCATTAAAAACAAAATTATTGGCCCCTATTTTTTTGAAGGCACAATTAATGGTGAGGTTTATCTAGGTTTTTTGATGAACTTTTTAGTGCCTACATTAAAACGACTTTTTCCCGATGTTAATGATCCAAATGGAATAGATAGATCAATTTGGTATCAACAAGACGGAGCTCCACCGCATTACACACGTATTGTTCGAGATTATTTGACAGAAGTTTTTCCCAATAGGTGGATTGGCAGACGTGGACCGATTGAATGGCCGCCTAGATCCCCCGATTTGACTCCTCTCGATCACTTTTTATGGGGTTATTTAAAATCAAAAGTATATTTCAATAGACCAGACAATATTGCAGATTTAAAAACTAGGATATCGGAAGAAATTAACAACATAACCCCTGAGGTCCTACAAAATGTTCTACGAGAATTCCAAGATCGCCTTGCTTATTGTCAAGAAGTGAATGGTGGTCATTTTGAACATTTAATTTAACTGTAAAACAAATTGAAATATACTTCCTAAACATTATGTTACATTATTTCCTTCAGTCTATCAACATTTGACATATTCAGAATAAATTTTCTCAGTATTGCTGAACAGAGAATGAAAATCCCTTTTGAAAAAGGTGCAACACAACCCCCTCTCTCATTCAAATTTTTTGAGGTGGTGCTCATAATTCAGAAGGGGTGCAAGAAGGGGGTGATATTTTCATACTATAAATTGTCAAATTGAGAATAGAAATCGACCTGTTTCAGGTTGTTTCAACGGATACATCATTTACAGTGTCAATATTTTTAAATTTTAATAAAAAAATTTCTTCGTTATGGTTGCACCAAATATGAAACACTTAGTATTGCTGAACAGATAATGAAAATCCCTTTCGAACAAGATGCCACACGACCCCCCTTCTCATTTAAAATTTTTGAGGGGGTGCTCATAATTCAGAGGGGGTGCAAGAAGGGGGTAATATTTTCATATTGTAAATTGTCAAATTGCCAATAAAAATTGACCTGTTTCAGGATTTTTTCATAAAATACATAATAACGCTAAAAATGAATTTATTCCATACCTTTGGACCGCACTGTATGTATCATAACTACTATGCAGAAAATCGATTTCGGGTGAAAGTGGTTTTTCAGGAAATCGTAGAAACTATCTAAACATCCGTCAACATTATCCGTACATAGTATATCTAAGCAAGATCACTGAGAAAGCAATCTATAGATCTCCACAGAGGTTCTCCTCCTGAAGTCAAATACAGTAACGCACGCAATATTGGATGATTCGGTTACTTGTCCAACTTTGACAATGAACATTATTCAGATAGCTGGATGGTAATTATCAAGTCGGAATAAAGGCGTTTCACATTCGCTTACTATCGATTCCGTGACATTTGTTAATATTAGGTCCAAAGTATTTGACTTCTTAGAAATATCATTTATAGCATATACTCACACGATGATCCGTTTCTTAAGTTATATTTCGAGTCAGTTATTTCAGAGACGTTGAAGTTACACACTAACAACAATTTTCCGGTTCCGTTAAGCTCATAACAAATTTCTAGAAACTCAGAGAACTGTTCATAAATGGTTGAACTCGCCCCCGATGTTATATACAGACAACAGATCGTGACGTATCAGTAGAGGTTTGAATTTGGCTTTAACACAACATAAGACAACTCCATCGTGGTTCACACTAGATATACTATAATTTTTGTCGAAATACTAGGTAGCGTGAATCACTCAGTTCGTTATCAAAAAAACTGTCAGTTAACCAAGTTTTTCATATTCATATAACATTCCAATTATTAGAAAGTAGGCTGTGAAAATAGCTCAAAAACAGAGGTATAGGAACTGGAGCAGGACTAAATGGAGTGAGGCCACTTGGCAATAACACCACAGTATTCCTAACTGAGATACATGTCATAAGGATATGCATACAGATGAATCTAGACAGTGAGTATAAAAGAAAACACATCTACATTCTGACATCCACAGCGCAATAAACGCTTTGCATTCAGTACAGATTAAGTCAAAGCAGGTGTGGGAATGCCTTCAGATCCTCAATGAACTCCCAAAATAGAACAAGGTAACACTTGTGTGGGTGCCTTGACATAGGGGAATAGAAGGTATTGAAAAAGCAGATCAACTTGCAACACGTGCATCTGAATTACCATTCACAAGTCCAGAACCCGATGCGGATACCTAATAAATGAGTGGAAGAAAACAAAACAATATTGAGACCAAATCAAAGGCCATAGACACAGCGCAGCCATGGTGAGGCACTTAAGCCAAACACTGACGGCTGACACTGTTAACATAAACAAATCTAAGATACGCACAATAACCGACTTACTAACCGGACATTAGGGCCTTAAGAAACACCTGCACACTATGGGAATAAACAGAGAAACCATGGAGTGCAGACTTTGTGGTGACGAGGAGAAAACAGTCTCTCACGTTATCTTCGAATATGACGCGCTGTTCAACAGGCGCTACAGAATATTCGGACAGACCAACCTAGAAAAAGGCATGACAAACTATTAAACCTGGTAAAAAACACAGGCATATTTAACTGGGACCACTGACGACAAACTAATACAGTAGACCCCAGCAGGTCTCAGTGTTAAGGGACACCTTCACGGGTAAACCCTGCATTTGGCTTCAAACCAACCAACCATCCAACGCTGTGGAAAAACTCTTTGTTTTCCACAGTTTTCCAGTTTTCAATTCTCGGCATTTGAAAATCACTTTTCCCAGCGCTGGTGGCAGGATTCACGTTTCCTACTTTTGCTGAATTTCTTCTTGGCCAAAAAGCAAAGTGTCTGATTTCAATTTCGGTGGCCAACATTCACTTTTTCCAGTAAATGAAAAGGGGCACCAACTTTGAACGATGCGTAACGCCCTTTCGTGTTCAATTTTTTTACGTGAAAATTGACCATACTATTTTTTTCATTTAAATTATCCAGCATATATTCAACTGTGGCATCTTTATTCTTTATTCTTCCATATAGTACCAGACTTGTTTAGGTTACTGTTTACTCACCACATTTGCATAAATATTTTAATTGAACAATATGAACATAACTTTAGAATAAGTACCGATAATTTGTAAGTTGTACAATAATTTGTAAATTGAATAATAGATTTTCCCTTTCAAAATAATATTTTTCCACTTAATGCATTTTATTATTATACAACTGCCCTCGAGAATGTTACGCCCATGGCAGAAAAAGCGTGTCTAAATTTACAACTGTGCGTACGCAATTACCCCTACTTTCAATGTCTATCTCTGTCCTACTTGTTATGAACGACTCGCTTAATCTTGCAGTTCTGTAAGCTGGAAAACACACTGACCGACCAGGACAGACCGTCCGTGACCGTCCAGCAACGACCAAAAATAAAGAGGAATCGATGAAAACTTTTAAACTTACACTAGTTGACCAACATTTTCAGCAGATTGTAATTTCAAGCATGGTCTTTGGAAACCGGTCAAGAACGATCAATCAATTTGAGTTGTTCGATAAGAATACACATGTTGGAAATTTTGGTCGTAGTTGGACGATCGCGGACGGTCGGTCATGGTAGCTCAGTGTGCTGGATGCGTAATCCGAGGTGTTCCCCCAATCGAATCCAAAAATAATACGAATTGTTTTTTGTTTAGTTTTCACTTTACTTTAGTTTCAAGCATTCTCTTGGATGGTCGTGGTTGAATCCTATCTTCTAAGTGAATTCAGGAAATGAGCTGGAAGTAATATTCATAATATTAAGAAGTATGGTTTCCGGGCTTTGAGGCCATGGTCGGTTCACCTCCGTGGAGGCGGTTCCCTTAATATTCATAGCTTCGGCAAAGGACCAGAATGAATGAGATACATAATTGCTTTCAACGAGTTTGAATCCTGTTTTGGCACATCTTATTTGACTGTAGCATAACGATACTGAAGCGGACCCGTCAACGCGAGACCAACTCCTCTATTTTGTTTAGCACCCTTATATATTACGCGTACGTTATTCCGGATACAACAGCGATGGAACGACAGCAAGAGGAATACTCGCCAATTTAGAGGACACACCGTCGTGACTTGACTAAGAAATCTCGTGAATATGGAAACTATGCGCCTTCATTCATCTTTCTCTTGAATGAGTTGTTTGTTGTGGGTTCAACGGATTCCTGGAATTGCGGTTGTAAATTGTTCGTCTTTTTACAAATGAGTTGACTTTTAAATTATGTGGGAATCTGGTGAAGAGGAATGTAACAAATACTAAATCGGAGCGTAGTAGTAAATAGGTTGGATACTTTGAAGTCTGGCAGGAGGGTGGTGTTTAGTTTAGATTTGAATTCATCGCAGAATCTTATTTTCTCTTTTTCGGTTCAGGCAGATGATCCTGAACCTTGTCTTCTTCAACAGAAGTGTTTTCAATCTTTGCGAACGTTATAAACATATTTTATTTCTGTTCAGTTAATTACAGAAAGTTTTTCGAGTTAAATTGAGCCACTCTTGAAATTCTTGCATATCTGATTCAGTTTCTGGTGCTTATTGTTTTGTTGAAACATAGGGTATCCTGTATCAGTTAACCACCATTTTGTTATCTCTCACTTCTTCCCGGAGGAGAGGTAACCATGTGTGGTCCATTTTAGCCGAGTTCAATGAAAAACAGTTGTTTCAATGAAAGGATACAGTAATTTTCAGATTTCTTGTAAAATTTCAACGATCTTTCTGGCGCACAGTCAACTTAAGTATAACTCCCACCACACGAACAAGATATGTTGCAAATAGAAGTTTTTGAATATACATTGGTACGTTTGTTGGTTTCGTTCGTGTGAGTATTGAATTCGTAATTTTTTTACACAATCCTCGGAAATAATGTAATATGTGCATTGTTAGATGTGTACGTAGTTGAGGTACTTCTTTTCTTTATATGTTTTTTGTTGTTTCAATTTCATGTTTTATGTTAGCATATTTCTCAAGAATAGACTCATGATAATTTTTTCTCCATGAATTGCAAACTCTTTATCGTAAAGAAATTTCACAGTTTCCTTCTTCTCCCTAGTAATGCTTTTCTCAATCGTGTTAATATATATTTGGATAATGAAAAGATGATTTCTGAAAACCAACATTGATTCCAAAGTAGTAGAGGCACTTTAACTGCTATAAAGTTCTTTTATTTCTGGAAAATGTCCTGCGTTGGCATTTTCTGTGACCTCAGCAGGACATTCGACTGTGTAGATCGGGATAAATTGCTGTTGAAACTACATAATTATGGAATCCAAATATCAGTAATCAAATGGGTAAGAAGAAGAAGAAGAAGTTTCTCAAGAAATGCAGCAGTATGTAAGTAACACGAATGTCAGTAACATCAAACGTATAATAAAATCCGCAGCGATTTGACATTACCCTTGGAGAAACACAGGGTTCAGTGGTGGGACCGGTACTATTAACCTCATATATCAATGATCTCTCGGCTAATTCTCTTTATTTGAATACAGAAAAGACACACTTCCTCAGAATAAAGAAAAGACACACTTCCTCAGAATACAGAATTATCAAAACCGACTATCGGAATTATTGTTTTAGGAGTTCTATCCATAGTATTGACATCCTTATTTGTTTCAGTATTCAATTGAGTTCCCATTTAGTTTTGATATTTCTACAGTTTTTTCGATTGCTACATTTGTGAATTAGCTTTCAACATCAAAACTTACCAGTTTTCTTCATTCTCAAAGTCAGCATGAATTTTTATGAAATTATGAAAGCTAACAGTTTTCATAAAAAAATCTCCATTTCCAGATATTTATTTCAAAATGTTAAAGAATTACCTGGCAGGCACGCATTCAGCATGGAGAAGCATGGTTTGCATATTTTAGGTAATCTGAAGAAATGTTGGGGTTTACTGTGGTGAGAAACTAGATTTATATGATCTGCTTTTGTGGTTATATCTTTGTATTTCGCTAGTTTTTCTTAGATCTCTATGGATACAGATGGGTTGCCATTCAGTTTTTGTGTTCTTTCTCCACCGAGAACTTAGTGTATTAATTTATCATTTCATGAGAAGTGTAAGAGATTGTTTTGGATCAGTTTTTCTTTATGACAGTCTGTGTTCATGATGACTGTGGCATTACCTTCATCAGTTGCAAGTATTTCAAAGTGATCGTCTCATCATTTGATAGACGAGATTGTATTGCACTCATCTCGTACTAAATTAAATCACTACTAGAATGATAAGACTGTCAATGCATTTTTATTGTCAGATTAGGTGGTAAACGCTGGACTGCTATCTCTGTTGCAGTGACCATTCATGGTATAATTTCGCTAACACAATGTTTTTTATGAGCATCTTAAATTCTGAAGGATATATTGATTACAGTTCTATCAGCAAAGATGTTTTTGTTTACGTTTTATGATCATTGGTGAATTCAATTTGATGAAAACTTATTTATAAAAATCGACCATTTTTTTGTTAGAGTTCAATTTGATTTCATTTTCTAATCTGATTGGAAAGGAACAGTTGACAGATATTCAAAACAACTTTCACACAAAAAAAATTACTCCAATATAACATAAAAATGGCGACATATAGGGCCCAAAGAAACACAGACTATGTTATCTGAACTATACGTAATACCATACATATACAACAAAGAAAAACGATATAATCAAGAGCTACAATAAAACACTCCAACCAATATACGGGGCTATTCAAGTTCGAGTCTATGCATGGGAATCTCGGTAACGGTAAAAGATAGAGGGGTGGTTAAGTGGAAACAAATTTGCTTATTTCACGTTTTCAAGTTGTCATTGATTGATATTTTTCAATTACAGCGGTTATAGAATTAAAAAAAATTGAAATTGTACTGGTAATAGTTCAATATTTCCAAAATACTATGTTAGTTCAGATAAAAATGTCTACGTCAATGTGAAACATGACTCATAGCACTTGACGAAATGCAATATAAAATATAGGTCCGTATCTGAGACTAAAAAGTTGAGGGTAGCCCAATTTGTACGACACTTTGTATATAATTTTTATTCTCATATTTATACTGGGACCTATTCTATTTTTGATTTTCATAAATTATGTTATGTTATCTATATTATATATGTCCTACTCCAAATTTTGAGGTTTTATACGCAGATGACACTACCTGCGTATCATCAGCAAAACAGGTGTCGAAACTTCTAGCTAATGCTAATACTTTGACAAATTAATTTTATACTTACTCACTGTCTGAACCATGGATAGCTGTCAACTCAAGGAAATCACAAATTATGAAGGTTTTGAAAAATATATCCAAAATTTGATTTCAATCTAATTAAACTGAATCATCATTCTATGAATCAGACTGACCATTTAATATTTTTGGGTATTATTATGGATGCTAAGTTGACAAGGAAAAATCATATCGATCATGTGACAAATAAAGTGAGCGTTATTTGTTTTTTACTACAACAATTGAAAAATACCCTTAGTCCTGACTTATTGAGATTAGCATACTTTGGCCTCATTGAATCTATTCTTTCTTATGGTTTAATGTTCAGCTGTATATCCAGCGTGGTGGGGTATACAAGAAAAAATTGGAATTCCAAACCCGTTACGTCAGGGGTTTTTCCCAATATTCACTAGAATCCTTTCATTCAGGTTGTGATGTAGGTACGATTGAAAATTGACGTAGCGAACATACACCTTCACAGAGCAAAAATGAACGACCAGTACGTTTTTCCAAAGAAAATACTTACTCCCTTGCCACTCAACAAGACGTCCAACTGAACGTTGCGTTCTTACCTATAAGGAGATGCTGTCAACTCAACGATTCGAATCGGAACTTAAAATCTCCGCTATTACTTGTGATTCGGTTTTTAAACCACTTTTAAATACATATTCTTAAGACAAATCCATAAAATAGTTCATTCGAACTGGGGAGAGAATGATTCTTCTTAAAATCTCGCCGACCACTTTCCACAAAAATATCGTTCGGATACTTGGCAACACCGTATCGAACAGAAATTGATCGGTTCAATTGATTCGAATCACAAATATTATCAATTTTGATTATGAGAAATGTAAACAGCTGAAACTAACCAATTACTGTAATATAATATGATCGGGTGGTGGAAACTGCACTAGGTAGGTGGACATTTAATGTCGTTATGCTTCAGATATAAAAGAAAAGTGTTGACATGAGTAGGTTCTCGATTACCTTGCTTTAAACATTTTCGATCTCACTGGATATTAGATACGAGTAATTTTCTTCCTTTATTTGCAGGACTTAACACGAGTGCAATGCCCGAGGAATCGAAGACTAGTTGAGGATGATCAGATGATGTGAGATATTCGTGCTAGGAATCGCACGTTAAAAGGTAAGACCTCGTTAATCCTTAGCTCGCACAAGTTTCGACTTCTGAGGGCTGTCGTTCGTAGGGGGGTGACAGCTGGTTAACGGAAAAAACAATTTTAAAACAACAATTTATAAACCTAAGCGCAGTCAGACATTTTAATTCAACTTTTGAATGTACCAGATATTTTGTAACGTTCACTCTTTTTACATTTTCAACGATATAGAGACAACAAGACAACGTTCCATAAAATCTCTCTTCTTTAACAATGTTATGGTATGGTATGGGGGGCTGTTGTTACAGCCAAGCAAGTAGGCCATCATGGGCCCTTTTTGCTACCCCCTGCTCTCCTCATTCATGGTGTTCTGCCTACTTATGGTTTCCACCTGCTCTCCTCAAAGTCTGGGTGTGTATGTGCTTGTCAAGGCAGCGAGTTCCTTTAATCCGCCTCCTCAAGCCCTGGTGGGGCTGGTTCTTGGTTCACTCATTCACCGGCTACCAGTCCCGCAGCATCCAATCCGAGGCCCCTCCGTAGCTTCCACTGAAGGCAAGTTTCTCAAGTTATCGCATCCCTCTGTAATGTTTGAGTGGGTATGTATTAAGTGTCGGGGAAACATGTGTGTTTTTGACGTTAGTGTACGGTAAGCTATGCCCCACGGGTCGCCACTCCCGTTGGCTGCAACCCTTGGAGTGATAATGAATAAAAGAATAATACACAGTGAAGTTCATTGATAACAAGATCAAAAATGAATTTAAGAACCAACCTATACATGGAGGGTCATTACATTGTCAATTCAATCTTATTTTCACTCATCCACTTAGATTGACAACTGTTATTTTGTGTTAAATCGTTGAATGGAGTTTAAATATACAATGCAATAAGTTGTGTTTCAATTTCACAGATGACTTCAATTTGGGAATGTTCTATGAGGATTGCTACTTAAGTTTTGAGATATGGCAACACTGATGTGAATATGTCAAATCTGACGTTTCCATCGCAAAGTTTGACATTTTTAATGGTGAACGTGTTCAGGAGGTGTTGTTATACGTGTGATATTCGTGTTGTTTACAGATACTTGAAACATTAATTTCGGTCAAAAAATTTAAATAAATCGAGAACATTTTTGTGCGTGATTTTTAATGACGTGAATTCAACCGACAGTAGTGTGCCGATGAACTCGCTTCGACTTTTGGTGATTAAGCACCATTTCAAGACACCGTGTTTTGATAAATAAATAATAAAGCCATTATAGATATTTGTTTTGTTGTCTATCTCGAATCTTAAGTAGCAACCCTCGTATGAATTGATAACTTATATGTTATCCTGAATATGCTCAAATTGATATTTTTTAAATGCAAGACAAATCGATGCTTTCATTACTGAAATTTCCACATTCACCCGAACGAGAATGAAATTGGAAATTATGATTCGATAAGTCTCGAATACCTATGAATTTTTCAATACGTATCGATATTAGTTTCACATATCTTGGTTTTTCAAGACGCTCATTATAAATTCAATATGTGACTTGCGAAAAGTAATAAAAACGAAAATTCAATTGATACCAGAAGGTCGAAATATGCGGCCACATATACCTTATAGCAGGTATGTATATACAGATATAAACCGAGGTATATTGGAAAATGTCTGTTAGCATAATTGAGTTATATGTTCGGCTGAGCATGGAACCGTATGCGTACGTTATGAGCCAGCTGGTGAACGGTGGCGTTTTCAATTTTCCACCGAGATTCTTGGCAGAAATTCAACGAACAAAATCGGGAGGGAAAATTTTAATACTGTGAATTTTATCACCAATCAATTCAACATACGTACTGCTGAATCTGTTTTTATTCTGTGAAACATTTGAGTTTTCTGCTTGAAGTACGATTTCTAGCACTCAGTAACAAAAATTGTAGCCAATATATAGCAAGATTTCTTGAATAAACAAATAATGGGACAGTTGTGATAATATGCCCAGTAGTGAGTAGACGTACTTTTGTTTGAGCTCCGCTTATCAATTCGATAAAAAATGAGATAAGTAATATTCAATCAGTTCAATAAATATATGCTGTGAGTCCAAGATGAGGTTGTCTACCATAGGGATATCTGAAACGGTAATAGATACAGTTGAGGTTAAAAGGAAAAAGTTGCGTAACAGAATGGCCACGATTATGAAAGTGAAAGTTCTAATAATTACTTCTGTTAGTTTAGAACGCCATTTTTCGGAAAATGCTCATCAAAAAGTAATAAGGGTGCCACTGGAAAAAGAATTGAACGCCAATCAAAATAATGTGCCACTTGAGCCACCTTCTCATTTAAAATTCTAAGGATAACATATTCTACAAATATTCCTTGAAAGGTTCTCCCTTGAAAATAAAATTGACCTGTTTTTAGATTTCTCAATTGTTTACTCGAAGGAAGATATTAAGGGTGGGAAGTTTTCAAATTGACACCCTGTACACAGTATTCAACAAAGAAGAAACTGAAGTTACTCTAATAGACCAATACATTGTTTGTTAGGATTTGAGGAGTTGAAAAATGATTAATTTTTTATAAACACAATTTCGCCTATGTTTTGACGTTATTGGTGGAAAATGAAATACTCCAATTCACTTTATTATGATTTGACTTCATGTAGATCACTCAATTGAAATAATCCATACCACTGAATATAATCATTTACCTGAGAAGTACTTTACCTCCACCAAACTGTCATACAGTAAAGTTAATGCAAACCAAACATGCCCTCTAAATTGACAGATAAGTCAGGAATAATCAGGCTCCAAGAGGGAGTTGTGCAAGAGCTCATTAGCAGAATTTGTACAGAGATCAACGCGAAAAATGAGGAACCATTTGAAAAGAGAGAACGAAGACAGCATAATTGTATATAAGTTCAACATTTCTTGTTCGTGTGGAGTCTTTTCCCATTCATTGAAATATCACCAACTATGTATTCCTTACTTTGAACCCTTGTATAATTCAAACCGACGACAAATTCGTGATGTTGGCCCGTAACTTTTGACTGAAACATAAACACTTCACTTGAAAATTCAGCAACGAAAGATTCACTTCACCTTCAGTTTAATTCTTGGGCCTTGTTTCACTCAATTATGAAGTTTATATCATCAAATCCCTTTTGCGAGGCCAATTTCTGGTGTCACTAACAGAGTTGTATCAAGTTTTAATATTGTATATCCTGAACATCACTTGAGGCTGATAAACATTATTCCTTGCTACATTGGATGTTATATAAATGTCCGTAGGAAAATCTGAGCCGGTTTTGTGGAGGATTCGCAGTCTTAATAATACACGTAATTGCTTCCAAAATACAGAATGGCCCATGGCATTTCTATCAACTACCCAAAGACGGCTTGGCAGTACAATTGTAAAAAATTAAACATAACGTTATGGAATGGATTCTCCAGAGATTGTACAGAGAAATGGTACTATTCAAATAAAAGACCACTTATTCGTGCATTTTTTTAGAGAGCATTTCCATTATTGTGTTTCAGAGAACTTTCCAACATTGAATTTTTCGAAAGCTTATGGCATTCCCTAGATCACAAAAATTCACAGTTAAAAAAATTGGCCGTATTATATTGGACGAATAGAGGGATTAATCTTTGAGCCAGTTCACATTATAAAGAACTTACGACTTTTGCAAAACTGAAAATTACATAATTTACATTTCACGCAGAAGATTCTGAAAATATTTCATATTGCATGACACTCGGCTCTTCATTTTGGTATCAATGCTGGAACGAAGAAACATGCAATGTTAGTGTGTTTTATTGAAACCATGTCTGAAATTCTACCGATGGTACTTTTGGGCAGTTATCTATTATCGATTTCACATCCATTAACATTTATCAAATCAGTTATTCAAAATAACGTTTCAACAAGACTGAACTTCTGCACTCTATTTTGCTGCACGATTACCGTACCTTACTTCTACTTCTTTCTGTTGGGGCATGTGAAATTTAAGGTTTATGCCAGGGTACCTAACAGTATTAATGATCTGAAAAAACGTATTATTGAAGAGTGTGTAATTTCTGCTAATACAACTGAATGAGAACGACCAGAGTTCCAAAAATTGGATGGATTGTTATCAGGAAGTAGATGAATCTGCATTAACTACACGCTGAACAGAACTTTTTGTTTTTATTTAGGTATTCAATCCGTTGAAACTCCTGGAACCTAAACAAAAGTAGTTCGGTTAATTTTCAATGTCAAGATGCGTGAATCATGCAAGCTGGTCTTCACCAATAACAAAATACTAACATTATATGAAATTTACATTTTAGAGACAGCTTCCTTGATGCATAAATACAGGAAAAAATTCACAAACAACATAATCAGATATACACGCCAGGAAAAAAATAAACTCACTTTACCACTTCCCACTTCAACCCTTACAAAACAGTCGTTAATTTATAGAAGCAAGCATATTTACAATCACTTACCAAAACAAATCAGAGACATTGGCGATATGAAAAGTTTCCGAAAGTCAGTTAAAACACTCCTGATATGAAAATGCTTCTACAATTTGTAGGAATATTTTGTCTACATTTTCTAGTCGTTCTATATTCTATGTTTTGTGATACTGTGATATAGGTAAATATACATTAAAAATATAAAATTTTACATATTTTTTTGTTATGTCTTCTTCAAAATTAGAATTAGTGTTTTTATCTTTATGAGAATTTCTGTTCCCCCAACGTATATATTTACATCTACATTTATGTTTTTATTCTATACAAAATGTGATAATTATGACTTTGTCGACAAATGTTTCATTTAGACAATAAAGCTTATCTATCTATCTATAAAGCCGTAGACACAATGGAAGTTTTATGTAATAAGTTTTAAGTTTTGGGATTTTGGATATCAATTTTACAAATAAAACAAGATGCAAAACAGAATTGAAAAATGAAGCTTGAATTTTATCAACAAGATTGTTTATGAGGCATGATCAGAATAATAATGGCAATGATAGTTTCGCGTTAAAAATTATCCAAAATTCTGAAAATTAAAACTAAAAACATGAAATTTCCGTTGTGTTTCAGCCTTAAGTCTGCACTATATACAGGCCGTTTCTTTTATCATGTGGTAACATTGCTATATTCTAAACCGTAATAGATACAAAGACGATTAAATGGGAAAAAAGGTAACTATTGTGGTGAGCAGTAAATTGGTCATAGAAAATTTACGGGGATTCTTGCTCTTCCCAACTTATACAGGGAAAACTGAAAATGCTGTTTTCGTTTTTTTACGAATAGAATTGTTATTTCAGAAAATATAAAAAAATGAAAATGGAAAGTTTTTATTGAATTCAAAATGTACTAGAACTACGTTTCGATAAATTTTTAAACGTTTCGTGTCAACACCGCCATCATCAACAATTTTTTTCTAATACGGACCTGTCTATTTCATAACAAATATTGATAGAGCGATAAAATCACAATTTAGTGGTATATCCCACTCAGCATTTTTATAACGTTTCATATAAAATAACTAACATCATCAACAGCATTTTTAGTTTTTCCTGTATAAGTCGGGAAGGGCGCGAGTCCCCGTAGATTTTCTCTGACCGATGTACTGCTCACCACAATAGTTACAATTTTTCCCATTTAATCGTCTTTGTATCTATTACGGTTTAGAATATAGCAAAGTTACCACATGATAAATGAACGGCCAGTAACCAATAGAAAAATAGTTCAAATCTGTTCATATTCACATTTCAAATAGAAACAATTTAAGTATAATCGATCAAAATGTACTATATGCGTCTTCAGCAAGTTCAAGTTTCGAGGTGAAAAGTTTCCATCAATGTATATCCTCAAATGGATCCCCTCGGAGATACAAGGTGTCGAAAGTCGGAAAAAACTGTATATTGTATATTTTTGCTCTAAAACTCCTGAAGACAAAGAATTGAAATCTGGTATAATAATCTAAGTTTTTCAATGAGATAATTTGATGTAATAGTGTTCAAGTTTCGTGAAACAGTGGCGTAGTTACGGTGGTATGTTGCTATATTTTCCTTCATATTTTCTTTAGACAAGTGAATTGACAAATGCGAGTTTGGCATCAGTTAGTTTCATCAATACCTGACCTAAAAGTCATAACATTCCTTTTTTCTAAATGTAGAGGTTTTCGAGATATTTACGAAAAACTGAAAGTATATCCTGAGGAAGCATACGGTACAGAATTTGAAGATATAATTTCCCGTATGCCACAATCACATAATTCTATTTTGTAATAATATAATGGAGTATTGTGAATATCCTGAATATTTTTGGTATAGTAGATGAATTAAAAACATGGGGAGGGTGAATCTGAGTTACACCTCCAAATTCTGCATCTTCATTCCACACATTATTTCAAAGTAAACAATTTTTCAAGCTGAGTCTTGATCTCCAACCTTTTTAAGAAAAGATGTTGAATCTGACAAAAATGTAAACTTGCTTTTTATCTTGAACATACGTGCACTACGAACTGTAACTTTTGATGAACTACTTTACTGAAGTCAAATAATTTTTCTTTCGTTTCAAGATTTCCATTTTCATTGATTAGTGTCGTAAATACGCTGGTATGTGACCATATTCCCTGAAAAATTTTATGTTGATTCTTGGTAACTAGTTGCAAAGTCGAGCACTTTGTATATATATTACCACAATATTTTACTCGCTATGTGTTACTACCAAGGCACTGCAGGGCCCAAGTTTTTCTTATTTCAAAATCCCGACTTAATCTCAGGATCTCGACTATAATTTCGGGATTCCGACTTTATTATCGGGATCCCGACTTTAATATAGGGATCCTGACTTTTATTTCGAGATCCCGACTTCAATCTCGGGATCTCTTTGTGCATTTTGGGATACTTGAACTTTGTTGAGCTTATTTTGTATTTGTTGAATTTCCGGATATCTTTGTTATATTTCTTTAGTTCTCCTATTTCTAACATTTCTCCAGTTGCTAGCACTGTCCTCACGTGTTTTTATTGGGTTTTTCAATCCTACATCGGGTAATTACTTTTTCTACCCTTTTATCCTTTTATCTCATTCTTTTTGTTGCCTAGTTTCTTGTTTTTTCCATCTTGTTTTCTTTGTTTTACATGCTTATTCCATTCCCTAAATATTTGGAACATGAAAATAAAATATGACAAGCAAATTGTAGGGTGTGTTCACCTCAAAATGTCCCATTTGTTTCAAAATTGGTTTAGAGAAGTTAATAAAGGTCACTTCTTCATATGAAGACGGCCTCAATTTTGGTTATGGAACTGACCATTGAACTCGATCAAGGTGTACCTCAACTCACGTGGAGGTGAGTTCTAGCGGATTGTTACCAACCACTTTGATCTCATCGACTTCTAAAAGAATTTCCAACGAGAGCATCAATAATCGATAACTCTTCCGAGTTAGCTTGAGTGGTGTCTTAAGGCATACGTCGAGTAAGGGGGTAAATATAATCGATTATTTTCATTTGCTCGAGTGGCTGTCGCCATAGGCTAATTTTATGATGAATCTGATATATCCATTTCTTCACCCTTGCATGATCCATCTATTACTATCACAGCAGGCTCAGTTAGGAAGCCTTAAAATGATGTGGTCCGAGCTCGAATGGATATGAAAACAAGTGTTTATCAACTAAACCACTTAATGCATTGAATTCGTTTATGAAATAAATGTAAATTTTTCCGTTAACGACCACTTACCCGAAATTACCTCTCTCGGACCTATTCACCTCGCCAATTCCGTTAACAGCGTCAACTATTAATTGACTCTTACAAATATTCGCGGCGTCTACGTCATACGTTAAAAAGTAAGTAGTTTTCCCGGCGATACGTGATAGGCGATCGTTTGGCGAATACGACTTTTAGAGCTCGAGTTTGTGTAGGGAATACGTGCGTTGCATCCGAGAGTTCAAGTATTGGAGATGCTCCGAATGAAAAGCTGAAAGCTTTCCGCTAAACCAGTTAGATCGCGAAGCTAAAACGCACAAATGCGATTATAATTAGAGATTTTTCTTTGACGACGCTCAAGAGCCGGAATGAAATATTACGAAGATCGAAGAAGAATTCCGTTATACATGAAACAGGAGCGGAACGAGAGGTTTCACACTTGAAACGCGCTACGTGATTTCTCGTCGCCATCTTTAAGCACAAAAAGATAATATCGTTTGATTCGGGAAATGATGTTGTGTTGGAACTCGTTATTTCGTTGCTAGTTTCCGAAGGAGAAGGGAGCCGATCTGGATAAAAAGTAAGCAGAATACTACAATTATCTGATTCTGCAAACATTATTTTTTTCCATGTTATTCGACATTCAATTCAGCTGGGAGACTATGGATGATGCAAATAATTGAACTAAAACCCCATTGATGTGACTGACGTAATTTCCCCCCACCACGCACCGGTATGCGGCTCGTCTACCCAACTCTGAAGTAATTTTTTGTCCGTCAATGATCACTTGAACGTCTGGTGTGCTATAGGTCGTCTAATGAACATGTTGGCTTTGCTATTTTATGCATTGATATCAATTTTCAAAATATTAAATCACTCTTCGAGCTTCTTAATCTGCTGCTGAAATTTTGATCAGCACACAGAGTGCAAGTTTGACCATAGGGCTTTCTACTCTTTGAATATCGGATGTGTTAATGAAGAACAGGTGCAGGACTCTTTCAGGATGGAAGTATTTTCTCAACTCTGGATCGGTTATGTCGTCATTTCGAAAAGAAAATCGTTGCGAGGCAACCGTACATTTCCAAGACGTTAGTCAATGTAAAAAGCAACGGTGAGTACCAGTTGGATAACATCATCATCACCGCGATCTTGAGGCAAGAACCAAGAACGAATAGTTCCAGACAAGCCGATGATGGCGTACAACTCAGATAAGAAAAATTTCAAGTAAAATTAGAATTCAGATAATTTCAGCAGTGTATTCGAGTGAAATAATTTAGTTATAAGAATTCGTTGTCCACAGTATTTTCTCTAGTCACGAATCCTGAAACCGTAACAGTTGGTATCAGAAGTGGATTATTGGCTACAGACAGTACCAAGGAATGGCTGGGTGATAATGATCATTGGCAACGACTTGTTCCCAACGAACTGTCGAGTGGTTACATGAAGATATCTACAAAAAAGTATATTTTTGACATTTGGTTTCGGAGGAAGTTCCTTAGTTGCCACTACTTCAAGAGGATGTCCTCAGGGAGGAGTCTTATCGCTCCTACTAAAGTGTAGTTGACGGACTTCTTGCGGAACTGAATCATTCAGGGATGTACGCGTAAGCTTACGCAGACGACGTTATCCTCATGACTCAATGTCCATCGTTGAATCAATTCACAGAATCCATCAACTTCTTCACCAAAAAAATTAAAATTATGGACCCTTTCAGACATCTACCTCTCAGGAAGGTGTCTTCAATGAAAGGGGTCAACAAAATATATTGGAGTCATGATGGTCGCCAAGCTAACCTGGAAAGAGCAGATCGCTCATCGCACCAAGAAGGCCACATGCTCATACTGAACTTGTAAAAGGGCGTTCGGAAGAAATCAAAGACCATACACTGGATATACATGAAAATTATTCGCCCAACTATAATGTAAGGGCCACTGTGTGGTGGCCAGGTACGCTGAAGACCAAGGCCAGCAATGATCTAGACAAAGTTCAAAGGCTGGCCTGCTTGGAAATGACAGGCGCCATGAGAACGGCACCAACTAGAGCTCTGGAAGTTCTTCTATGATTGCCACTCTACACCTATACCGCCTATAGACTCGAAGACGCAAGCTAATAGGTTGGAGGAAAAATGAGCCATGGATATTCCCTCGTCTGGAACAAGGCACAAAAGAGCTGTCCTATCTTACTAATGAGAAAGGATAATACTATATTAGTTCTAAACTTCAGAAAAGGCTCAAATTATTTCAGCCGCACGAGGGAAGTATGGAATGACATAGCATCGTGCAACCTGCCGACAGCATAGTCTGGTATATAGACGGCTCGAGGTCAGGGGGCATGCTCGGAGCAGGGGTATATAAAAGAGGACTAAGGAAAAAAATGTCTATCCATCTTCGCGAATATATATCAGTGTTCCAGGCTGACGACTCATCTGCGTTCAAGAAAACCTCGACAATAGATGTCGAAGACCAATTGCAATTTCCTCGGACAGTAAAGCAGCGATACTGGCAATGAGATCACATCCAAGTTGGTGTTGAGTATAGATATGCTTTGGAAAACCTGGCGAAATGGAGAAAATCCAACCTCGTATGGGTGGGTCTTAGGACAGTCGGGTGTCCACGGAACAGGCCAGCCAAGGTAAGATCAGGCAAACGCAATCCTCAACAGTCTAGATAATGATGCTACGGAAGAAGTGTTACAAAAACAGATTATAAAATATTGGCAGAACACGCCTGGCATGAGACAATCGAACCTCCACATACCCGAGCCTTCGAAAAAACTCAAAAAGAAATCCTATCTCTCTAGCTCGAGATCTTGAGCTAGTGACAGGGCTCCTGACGGCACACAATTGTCTGAACAGGCACATGGCCCTCATCGGGATCATGGATGATCCACTTTGTAGGTGGTGCTTGGAAGAAGACGGGTCTTTATCACACCTCCTTATAGAATGTCCTACACTAGAAAAATGCAGATTTTGGGGAAAGCATACTGAATCCAGAGGATGTCAAAAAGATTCAGCTGAGGACACTGATGACACTGAAGACAGGAAGTAAATTAGCATTAGTCAGTGGATACAATAAGATTAATAGAATCGGTTTCTGGGGACTCATCAACAAAAGAAGGATGAAGGAAATGAAGAAAACCCAGAATAGTTTTAGAACAATTTGAAAAAACACTCTTACTTTCCATCATTTCAAATGGCATAACAGTGTAGCTGTTCATGGTTCAAGCTTATTGCTATTGACTTGTGGCTAGAAGTTCAGATCACCAAGTGCTGAAGTAGCAAATATGAAGGACATTGCAGATAAGTTGAGGGACACGTTACTGAAATTTTACGAAATATCTAGGAATATGTTGGTATTGACATGAGACAAGAGAAATGCTTATTATGATTTGGGAGCTAATTCAATAGGATTCAAAAAAACGATTAGGTTTTGGTGTGGAATCCTTGTAGAAATAGAGGTGTATCTTTGAAACTAACGCCACACTCAGAACGTACAGAAAAGATTCAACGACGTGATTACAGAATCTAAAGTAGCCCTAGGATTAAAATGAAAGCCGTCTGTTTGGAAAGACTAAAACACTATCATGATGAAGTGGTGCTTTTAGATTGGGACGACCAAAATTAAAGAGGAGGTAGTGTTACGAAATACGCGTAGTGGGCAAAGTGGCCGTGATGCTAGGGCGTATGCCTCTTACCCAAGTGACATGGGTTTAATCCTTCCCCCTGTCACGGGGCTAGAATGGTTCAGAATCCTGTCTTACGTAAGCTGTAGGTCCCTGATACCACTTGCTCCACCTCTCCCGAAACCTAAGAGTTTGATTAAAAAAGAATTTTTGCTTGAAAATGGGTGCATAGCATTCTATTCGAAAAACAGGACTGGGTTCTGCAGATTTTTCTCGATTGGCTTTGTTCATTTGGCAATAATTTCTGGTTATAGACTCTGTTGTACGTATCTTAACCAGAAATGAAAATAAAATTAAAATTGAATAATGGAGATTCTCATTCGGAAATGAAGATAAGAACATCGACATACCAATTTGTCGATGTAGTAATCAATGATCTGTTCGGAGAGATTTTTGTCGGTTGAAAACAGCAACCAACCAAAAAGTTCAGAAACGAACAAAGTAGTCGATCGAGCTGTGCTTTATAAATTATCCTATTCGACTTCAAAAACGTGTCGAACAACCGGAAGAAGCGATTTCACCTTCCAACCGCGCAATAAATTCCAGCAATCTCATGGTACCTACCCGAAAGAGAGACTAATGCAGAGTAAATATCTCGGTAAATATTCCGGCGGCACAGCTCCGGCTAAAAAGGTTGGAGATTATTGCTTCGGCTTATAAATTTCTCGGTGATCTGGAGCTCGAGTTAGTGTTTTCTATAAAATGGAGATACAAGAGAACGTTCGGAAAGATTAGGGGTAGTTTGCACTTCCAAAGCATCCGCTACTTGAGTAAATTGAAAATGCGCTCGCTTTGGGATATCTCCGGCTTATCTGCGAACAGTTCCCAGCTATACGGACACGTGAGGTTATGCACACCTCATTGCAGGGAAACTATTAACTGATGTTTGCTTAACGGAACGGAAATTCATTGGAATATAGGTAGGTAGACCTAATCAGGAATATGTTCGATACGGCGCCACGCCTGCTATTTGAACGGTTTTCCGGCGGAAATGATTTTCTAGATAGATTGTTTGAATGGTGGATTTTTCACTCGTATCATGCGCATTCAATATTTACTCGTATTATTAGACAGGACCAATAAATACTCAACATGTTGAACTGATTTTAACCCATTATGACCCAAGGTTTTTATTATTTCAATTACATTATCGAGCGATCATATTTCTATCAAAAATGTATCACAATGAACATATAATAATTATTTCCAGAAAATCAGTAGCCAACAAAAAAAAACATGTGTTATATAAGTACATATATGTAACGCTGGACATACCGCAAAGTCTTTGGTAAGACATGGGGTCTGAAACCAAAAATGATTTATTGGTCATACCAATCATTAAACCCATGGTCACCTACGCCTCACTGGTATGGTGGCCAAAAATTGAACAATTTTCGGCACGAGTCAAGCTGCAGAAAGTGCAGCGGCTAGCCTGTCTGGGGCAATATTTACGTGCCCTACTGCAGGCTTAGAGGCAATGCTAAACCTTCCTCCATTGCACCTATGTGTGCAATAGTGCCTTCAGACTGAGCCAGACCAGAAACTAGAAAGCTGGAGATATGATCAGACATCTGAAGATTTTGGAACAAATCTCTCTTGAAGCCATGTCTAAACCGACAGATATCATGCTGATCAGGTACGACTTCGAAGTGCAGTTTGAAGTGGTCATGAACAACCACCAGGTTTGCACAGAAAACGGACCTCAATTGGGAACAGATGCCTCAGTGTGTTACACAGATGGATCCAAGATGGATGAATGGGTTGGAGTGGGCGTTATAGTGCTAAATTTCAGGCTCTCAAAACCCCTTGGCAAAACCCCCAACCATCTTCCAAGCAGATGATCATGCTATAGAGATCTGTGCCCAGGATGCCTTGAAAGGGGCACCCGAAGGACAGAAATCTTTATACTATCAGACAGCCAAGCAGCATTAAAAGCTCTGAAGTCACACACTTGTGAGTCTAAGCTGACTTGGACTGTAAAAAACCCTGAGACAACTGGCAGTAAACAATCAGGTAACCCTGATGTGGGTGCTAGGTTACAGGGGCATCAAAGTCAACGAGGAAGCAGACTGCCTTGCCAAAAAAGGGGGAAACACACCATTTCCTGGCCCAGAACCCTTCCGTGGTATCCCCAAAGCCCACCTAAAGGAAGAGTTCCGACGCTGGGAACCCGATGAAATTAAATCGCACGAAGTCTCAGAATCCCAGGTCTCGAATAGACAAAGGGTCACGCACAAAAGACCTTATAGGTCGAGGTGCTTGTGAGGCTGCAGAGCCTGCACGACCCCCCTACAATCTATGTAACGCTAGGTTCTTGAGATGAAAATACAAATTAGGCCATATATAATAGGCTTTCGTGTGAAATGAATAATTACAATCAATACATATTGTTGGAGTACTACTGGAACACTCCTCCCTCACTCAGCGACGCCTTTTGTTAGTAGGCACAAATATCAAGAAGTGATTGCATCCGTCATATCGTAGATTGTCTGATACTCTCAATATGCTAAATTTCGAAGTATGTTTGTGATGTTTGAAAGCTGTTCTAGAATTGTCCGCACAATATATAAATGGCATTATCTGAGCGAAACTTTTTCGCCTCATGCATGGCATCATAAACTTCTTAATTTCGCATGTCTGGCTGGGAGTCTCAAAAATGCCGCTTGCTAGGTTTGCAGTCATATCTACTGACGATCCGAATGGCAAGAAAACATCGAGTTTCTTCAGCTGTGATTTGAGGGTCAGGGCAGTTTTTGAAAATCTCTATCTTTCAAACATTTCAACAGGATCTTCTTCAACCTCTGTTCCAAAGATTTGCTCAGAAAAAGGGCAAGTATTTGATTGAACTAGATGACAACAACTTGTCCAGTTGATGGTATCGGTGAGAGTTACTTTCGTTTGGAAATTGTCACTCTGTTGATTTTGTTCTCCATTCTCTTCTTCTTCATTTTCAACCTCAGTATTTTGGTTGTATAGGTACATCATGTAAGGTACTGTTTTCAGGATCTGTATATTTCTTGAATCTTATTTCTACTTTGGACAGAAACTGACGACCAGTAAGATTAGTTGATGTGCCACCCTCATCCTCATTGCCCAAATCTTCATCTGGCATCGGGTGGTTCAATATAGATTTCATTTGCGTTATCAAAGATGGTCATGGTCATGATGGTAGAGCGCTTGTCTCTTAACCTAAGGGTCATCGGTACGATTCCCAACATGGTCATCGGTCTCGTGTATGGCATCACACGTTAAAAGGTAAGGGCTGCGTCTTCCTAGCTCGGAAAAGTCTGATTCTTGACAGTGATTCATTCAATTCTAAAAGCACTGAATTATGGAACACAACTTATAATTCCATTTTCTCAATAACAAAAACGTGTCCTAATTTTTGGTGAAAGAGCACTTGTCGGAACAATTACCCTGCGCATACAAACTCAATCACTGAGTACATAATAACCGTATGTACTACTGAACTGTTATTTCTATGTAAATATTGTACCATCAGGAAGTTACTGTGGATGTTCGAGGAATCAATAGTGCGTAAAACAACATAATACCTTAAGTCTTTCTGGATCAACCCGAGCACAAGATTTCCGCCATCTCTCCAAGATGCGATATTGTTTTCTTTGGAGTTGACATTGCCGTTGAACATCTGTCACAGCGGATAGAGAAAGGCATTTTCTTGCTTTATATCACAGATGCGGAATATTGCACCAAATAAGGAAAACCTTCAAAGCTTGTATTTCACTGTACCGACCCAAAGTCACGAAAAAACTTTTAAGCGACGCATTCCGGATATGGTTACTATAAAAAATATTTCTAATAGCACTGAATTTCGTATATTCTTTGGAAACATATTATAAGACAGTTTGCCTTTTCAGAAATACTGAAATTATTATAGAAGGTAGATGTGAAACAATCATTTTCCTGAGTAATACCACGACGGACATTGAATTACTATTGATAGACACTTGTATGAAAGGAACACGATGTGAAGTTTGCACCCAAAGTATAATATAGTCTTTATTTGGGAAAAATGTCTTAATCTTAAAGTCAGAATTATGTTTAGATTAAAACTTACTGGTTTTATTGTTTTCATCATTCTGCATGCACAGCTAACCAAATTTAAGAGAGCACTATGAAGTAGTTCATTTAGAAAACTTAACCAATAATCTAACGTAAGCGATATAACTGAATGGTCGTATGGGGTGCAGTAGATGTTTACTGTGGAAACTTGTAGAAGAAAATACTTATTGCATGGGTGAAAGCGAAATACACGATTATCCCATCAATTACATTTCATTTGGTTCCTTTTATTTGCTTGACCCGACTAAATATAATTCATTTCAGAATACATTCGCCTGATGGCATTAATAAATTGCGGTGACAAACAAGATGGAGTCCTCGAAGCAATACTCACATTTCTTTAATTTGAATAAATGCTCATGAATTGAAAAAAAATATAATGAAAATTTAATATAATATAGACACCCGTATGAAGATACGGGGCACAAGTACAATGATTCTTGTGTGACACCAATTTATATATATATATATACTTTTTATTAGTCTTGCTCACTGTTATTTAAATTATACCTTTTATTTTTTCTTTGCGTTAGGAACTTCCCAGACAGGCCCTGTCTCCGGAGCCCCGATACTTCCGGAGGGTGCGCTGGATCATTTATCCCAATAACCACTCCCCACGCCGTGGGGTAAGTGACTATTGGGTCCGAGAATCATGTGCCCTGAGCAGGCGGAGTGAACCAACAAAAACGGCCTTCTGCATTCTTCCGGCTAGGTTTTCTGCCGAATCACGGCATACCGGTATGATTTTTAGATTCGAAAGCAGCGTGTCCATCATTCCACCAAGGACCCCTATTATCAGAACCACCATCTTGACAGAATGGTTTGGATGAAGCCTGCGGAGTTCAAAGAGTAGATCTCGATATTTAGTCCGTTTTTCCTCCTTTTTTCGGACGATATTCGTTTCGCCAGGAGCTGAAAATTCAATGACGAAAATCGTCCTACTTTGTTGGTCGAGAAGGACTACATCAGGCTTATTGGCTTGTATTTGCCTGAGGTTGGGGAATGAGTAGTTCCAATAGATTCGGCACTTCTCATTCTCCACAATGGACTCAATGTCCCCCGGAGCATAAGGCAACACCGGTGTCTCGTCAATACCGTACGAGTGTCGTAGACGGTAGTACCTTTTATTATTGTTATTATCATTATTATACATTATTATTAATTGTTATTATTTGCTTGAATCGAACAAGTAAAATTAATTAATTTAAATATTCACGTATTGAATAGAGCGTATCCTCCTGATACATGTCAAGTTTTTTATTGAAGTAATCATATTTTTTATTTGATAATCACATGGTTGAAACAATATTCCGGTCTAAATAAAAAATTAAACGAGGTGGTTGAATGAGATATTTGGTTCATGCAATTCAATTTCACTTCAAGTTTGTCCCAAAACCAATTCATGAATTAACTAATTTTTGGACTATATTTTTTCGTGCATTTTATAGCATTTTTATCTTTTTTACACGATATATTAAATTAAACTATCAAAATGCTATTTATTTTGTACCTGTACATAGCATAAAGCTTTGTTTAGTTTAGCAGAACGACCTTTTTTCTGTATTGTCCGTGATCAATATGTAAAAATTCGAACGAGTTCGAATATATTGTGCCAGAGAGGTAGGTAGCAACAATGTGAAAGAATACACGGTACCCTTCTCTCTAAGCGTTTCCACCAAGTGGAAAATAAAAGGCAAACATCTGTTAGAAAACAACTACTTCCCTGGCTAATACCACGACGGACATTGAACTACATCTGACAGATATTTGTGCAACGTTCTTCCAAGAAGACCCGATGGCAAGTGCTTGTCTCGTAATGAAACAGAAAATTATCCTTCATTTGGCTGGGAATGACCACCTGCAAACATGCAT
The DNA here is from genome assembly GCA_958502065.1 of Chrysolina americana. Taxonomy (NCBI): domain Eukaryota; kingdom Metazoa; phylum Arthropoda; class Insecta; order Coleoptera; family Chrysomelidae; genus Chrysolina; species Chrysolina americana. Next base: position 48,016,832 of record OY293417.1, on the reverse strand, counting down.
GTTTTGAGGTTTATTGCCTCTCATCAGTGACAGGGTAGGTCGGACAACTTTATAATGGTCCTGTCCCTGCCAAATGAATAATAATCAACTGTTCAACTAATATTTCCCCACGGATAACACAACGATCTACAACAAAGTTGATCGAAGCGCCATCCGCACGGAACAAGACAAAACACTCCTAAGTAGCACAGTCTCCGTGAAGAGAAATCTGTAAAAATTCGAACGAGTTCGAATATATTGTGCCAGAGAGGTATCAATCAACAATGTGAAAGAATACGGGGTACCCTTCTCTCTAAGCGTTTTAACCAAGTGGAAAATAAAAGGCGAACATCTGTCAGAAAACAACTACTTCCCTGGCTAATACCACGACAGACATTGAACTACAATCAATATGATAATTTATTCGAGTAATAAATGATTTGGAAATATTTTGTGAACCATTTTTTTTTGTAATTCCATAGAATTTTTTGTTGCACCATTTTTTCTACTTATCTCAAATAGTGTTGAAATAATAGGTTGTCATTTCACCTATTTCACTGGGTTCAACTGAATGCCTTTTCCATTTCTACTGGACTCCTTTTCCGTTTTAACTGGAGAACCTTTTCACTTTTACCTGAAGGCTTGATTCAACCTTACCCATATATATAGTCAAAGATTTACCGTCTGAAGATTGTGCAAGTACTTAATAAACACCTTCTATATCGGGCCTATTTTTGTGGAGGTCCCCAATTTATTTTGCTTCTCAAATTCGGAAGACTCATCTGGCATATTTTTAAGGAGTTCCCACCCCCAATTCATCTAGCTTCTTCAAGCTTCTTTTTGACAACTTGCCACCTTCAACTGATACTTTAATCTTTTCATACAAACGTTTCTGAAAGCTTTATCTATGTATTCTATTTATTCGACAACTTATCAAAGAATATTTCATATTTTTATTCAATGCATTACCGTTGATAATTCCTTGGATAATTTGTCAATGTGTGTTTTTCGATATTTTCAAGCATTGATTTAAATGTAAATTATTAATTTATGATGCTATCATAACTATTATCTCCTTGCTTCTCAAAAGTACGCATTGAGTTCCTGAGGATGCCAATTTTGTTGGCGAAACGCATGTATAGTGGAATTGACGTTGTTTCGGTTTTTTGAGTAGTTTCTGTTTCTTGAATTTTATTGACACGAAATATTCATTTATTTGATTTGTAATTTACCTCTCTCATCGGTTTTGTCTTTTGCAACCTGGTGCCCTCATATCAAAACTAGTCATGTCAACTCATGTCATATATGGTTCAATAGTCACCTTACTTCTATTAAATTTTGATCAATCATTAGCTGAACCTTATCTACAACCCTACCGAATAAATGTGAGCAGCTTATCAGCATAAATAGTGATAACTTCCAGTAGTTTTGAATTATATCTTTCAATTTTTAGTGTGGAACGTTGGACTCTTCCAGCATTTTTTTGCTCAGATGACCTCATCTGTCGTTTATCGAGCTGTGTTAACTCTGGCAGACACAGATTTCATGCCGGGTACTGACAAAGCAGTGGAAAATGGCCTCGGAGGTTCGAATATTGATTGAGAAGGTGTGTCCAAATATGTGCTTCAGTTTCCATCCAAGAACTCTTTGGGGAACATAAAAACAGAGAAAGGGATTGATTCAATATTATTCAATTGAATCGTTACACCATTTAAAGGTAGAATGTCACATATAGTGCAATGTATACTAACGTGAAATCCATTCATTAATTCCTGGTTGATTGAAATATGAAAAAATTAATGATGCGATGTAAATATGTACCCGACAAGCTGTAGATATTTCGATAACAAAATAAAACGTGAACTACGGCTCTGCAATGAAGTGATCAATTTCCATAATTGGTGAGGGATCAAAGGATTCGCCTGTATGCAATTATACCTTTCTATATCACTACCGATATAATCTCTTAACTTGAGAATATCCGGCAATTATAGAAGTTCAACTTATCAAATCCAACTCCGATCCAATTAGTCATATTCCTCACCTCAGATCTCGACTGCGTAGTCGCCAAGCATCCCGAACTTTCAATACTGAATCAGGAAAATAATAAAGAGAAAGTCAGAAAACCCGAAAGCTCATACTTTCTACGCTTCTTGGCGTGGATTTAATGGATTAAGATGTTATCAGAGGGTATGGAGTCGGGCAATAAAAATGTTTTTAATTTTGGTGAGTGCGTTTTTCAAGTGTTTGATAGTTATGGTGGGGTTTGCTTCCAGAAAATATTTCAGTTTGATTTTCACAATTTGTATGAGTTGAAATGTAGGTCGGATATTCCTTGTGGCCAATAGGATAGTGATTGATTTCTAAAAAATGTTTTTTCGATATTTCTGAAAGCAAGAACAGTCCGAAAAAGAAATTTCAAATTACAGAATTAGTTTCAATCAAAAACGATTCTAGTGTAATTCGTATTGGTAGAATATGAATTAGACATCAAAATATTGATATCCTTCAATTTAAATAAAACGAATGAAGACGAAACTTTATTGCGGGAAACTTGGATTTAATTTGCCAACATTCACAATTTTCAAACGTTGTTCAGAGGAGAACAAAAAATAAAAAAATTGATCAAGAGAAAATCACCCTTAGTTTCGACTTTTATTTAAAAAGTTGTTTGGTGCCGAAATAATTGATCAGTTTATTGAATGCTAAAAAATTGAGTTATACGAATCTGTAAGTTTATTACGAACTCTTTTGTTATAGTGTTTAACTTAAAGGGTAGTCCTAGTTTACAAATGTATTGAACATGAATGAAAAACAAACTACAAAAACGTTCTGAAACCTAAATATTCAGTCAATCCTTCAATTTCTACATGTCTTCCTTAACATTTTATTGTTCGTGCACAAAATTCTACATTAACGTTAATAGTATAGGAATCAGAAATAATTTCATAATTTACATTGAAAATTCGTCTACGAATTGTTAAAATCACATTACCTTTGACTCTTTGACATTCCAAGAAGTAAACATTGCCCTTCTTAACTGTGAGTCTTAGCATTGTGAAATTTTTTACCAAATTAGAGATTTGTACGTATATCAACAAACAGAGAAACAAAACAAATATTTAATCTACATTATCTCGAAAGTCACACAACTATTTATCAAAAATTTTTGGCCATGGTATCTGTAGAAAACGAATTCACCACAAAACATACCAAATGGATCACAGGAAATAATGAATTACAACAAAATGTAAGTAACAGAGAATCCGAGAAGTAGTATTGCTGCTGAATCATCCACAACAGGCGTAAGTAAAACATCGGCACAGAATATGTTATCAAAACATAAACATCACCATATAAACCCAAATTCAAACACATGTTGAGAAAAGGAGGTTACGATCGAAAATTTTAATTCTGCGAGTGGGTACAATGAGAGATAAAAAAATATAGACAGTTTGCCAAATTACAAATTCTAACCGTTTTCAACAAACATTTGTTGCGTATGTGGCTGTGATTTCAATTCTGAATATTGTTTTCAAATTTAAACAACTTTTCTAAATAAACTTTTTTAGTAATGTCAAAAATAATGGAGGTTTACTCTTTATCAACTTTTTTATTTTTTGTTCTCCCCTGTTTATCTTTCGAAAATTGAGAATTTTGACAACTCAAATCCAAGTTTCCGGCAATGCACCAACTTTTATCAAAAGTAATACCAAGAGTGCTAGAAATAATATCGAATTTTTTTTATTTTTCACAAAATTTTTTTCGGCAAAAATATGAAAACAAACCGATTGATAAAATCACGAGTCCATTAAAACGAATGATTTTATCTAAATTCGGTTCGTTTGAATGTTTTTGCCAAATAACCGTGTTTGAGTAATGAAAATAACAAATTATCGATGAAATTTGAAGAACCATTGATAATAAGGAAACTTTTCATTCATTTGGATAATATTATAATTCGTTATATCGTTTCATATGTCCCGGTCAATAAAATCAACGCAGATAACCCTATGTAGATTGGGCAGTTCAAAGGTAAACTACGTTTTATCGAGGGAGAGAGGCATGGAAGAAAGGTCCTTTAATTGATGCTCAAAAACCAAAGAAGGTGGGGGAATAGTGATATATTATATTATAGCCTGGGAACCAGGACAACAGAGAGGCTGACTCACTAGCACGAGAAATGGGTTCTGAACACGCTTGTGGTTTAGCGAAAGATTATGGCACGGTAATGCAGACTCAGTAAACATATGAACAACGTCGGATTGGCAGAAGCAACCATATGTGGGTTCTACCAAGAAGATGAGGAAACCGCTGGTCCCATATTGTGTCAGTGTAAAAAGGCCTGACAAAGCTAAATAATTATTAGGTTCTCAATAATAGGAAAAAAACAAAATCTCGTAAGTACATGGGGGAACTGAAGTCTAATCTCTGGCGTCTAGTGCTAAGGTCGGGATTAGACAAAGAACTCTAAACAACATAGATCTTTATAGGTCACGGTGTAGATGCTTCTGAGCCCAACATTCCGCACACAAAATCTAATCTACAGTAAAATAGTCGCAGCGCCACCAGCGGCAAACCAACAAGCACTCTTCGGTAGCACAGACTCCATCAGTGCGTTTAACAGCGGACTGCCGCCTAACTCATAATGGTTAAAAAAATGCAATTAAATATTTTGTGCACTGTGCAGCTATCTATAAATGAATGTTTAATGGACATTCATCGATATTGCCGTTGAAACAGTATTTTATATGAAACAAACTTCATGCCGGACACTGTATAAACGTTTATCACCTATCCATTATCATATTCATCGCTTCATATATATCAGCGGCGGATTAAATCACCCAAATCATTCTCTCGGCTTATTGGCATAGTTTGATTTGTAACCCATTCGAACAGTTCCGTACCAAATAGCTAAGCAGTTTAATTATCATCTAACAACGCCAATTTCAATATGGGAGCGCCGGAGCTCGATCAATTAGCAGGATACGGCCCAACGTTAAATATTCAGAATGCCAATAGATAGAATAACTATCTGCCCCTGGTTAGTTGATAATCACAATATCACAAAGTGTAGTTACGACTGCGGTCACGTATATTTATTACCCGATGTATTGTTATTGTCAGGGGAAACTATACGTGAGATTTGCATGAAAATTGGGAAATTTCAATGAGAGACTTTTGCAAAGCATTCAATTCAGTAAATGCAAGAAAGTTCAACAACTTCATTATAATGTTACGAACAAAATGTTTGTTTTGTTATCAATTTAGTTAATTTAGGAAGAATTTTAATCATTCCCCTGCTGTATTAGTGTAAGTATTTTATTACAGTCCTTCTGACTTTATCACTAACGTGTGTAGTGATAAACAAATCAGGTGCTTCAAATATCAACATTTTGGCTTAGGACCGTAGTTATGAAGTATAATTATAGGTTGAACGACTTATCTGTAAGGAAGTTCAATCTGAATTAAACAAAGAACCCTCTCGAGTAGACCAATCAACCCTACCCATCATTACCATTACTAACTACCCATATTATTTTTTGATTTTTTCCTGGTCACAGTTAAGCGTGATGAGTTCATCAGCCGATGTGATGTCGAGCAGGGAATGGGTTCTATTTTTTGCTGCTTCGTGTAAATTTATTTTTATAATATACTAAATAAAATAGAATCTGCGAAAAATGTATAACAACACCCATAAACATTTTTCATATAATCAGTGTCAGTGAAATTTTTATACTATTGTATCACTAAAAAGTAAAAAAAAATCGAAAATATGAAAAAAAAGTAACGGGTACTTTTATCTTCTGCATGCTTCTTCTCATCAGTTTATGTTTCTTCTTGTTAAAGCATACATAACAATAAACAATTTTTTTTACACATTTAGGATCAGTGGCGTCATGAAGGAGAGAGGGGTATATGGGATCTAAATCCCTGATGTAAAGATGTCTGAAAACAAAATTCAAAGATTTTCATGTTTAACTTGGTTCAGGGGACGAATTATTCTTCAATAATGTCGTATGGACATTTCAAAGAATAATATGAATAATAATATAAAGGCCAATATTAGAGTGATAGAAGATAAGTTTGGAACAAGAGTAGGATGTTATGCAAGTACCTTTTTTAAATTTGCAATTTGCAAAATTTGCACTGACAATTCACCAATCACTGAGAATAGAAACCTATTTTATCAAAATAATGATTTCTGTTTCTGCGGATACAGAATAGCAATTGAATAAGTAATATGTTCATGAGATAACTGTATTACATGTGCCATAAATAATCTGCATTTGAATGATTCAAATGAGCCTGCTTGATTAATTATTATGACATGTCTATGGCAGTGAATTGTTTCTGATGCAACTTCGAGCATCATGGCCAACTGAGGATAACTAAACTAAAGTTTATGTAATTTTCAGGATTAGAGAAATGTCAATTCTCAAACTGTTCAATATAGGCATAGATAACTGTATCCAAAGCTAGCCTCATTTTAGATAATAAATTTAATGAAATTAAAAATATTTGAGCCGGATAGCCCACATCAACAATTGTATGATACCATTGCAGGTTCAATTATTAAGGTTCTAATCCCACTTACCAATCAATAAACAGCGTAAAAAAGTTGTGCAAGAAGTTGCTTACCTGAAATAAAGAAATATGTTATTTTCAACTAGGACTGAGCATAATATTAGGAAAAAATTGTGACAAATACAAAGTTTTTCTTTTTTTATAATCCAGACTTTAATCTCATGATCCCGAATTTAATCTCGGGATCCCGACATTAATCTCGGGATCCTAACTCCAAAGTCGGGATCCCGACTTTGATTTCGGAATCCTGACTTTGAAGTCGGGATCCTGACTTCAATCTCGGGATTACTCAAATACATGAGCAGTTTGAAGGATGCTCACGCATATTCTATTCCACACCTTAAAAAAAGTTACAAAAAAGACATTGTATGTAACCGGCAAATATCAGTTTTGAACTCATTATCAAAAGCATCTGTAAAAATTATGGCAAAGCCTGTGCATGTAGAGGACGGCTATTATTATTATTATTTCCTTTGGTGCTCCGGGGCGACTTACTGATGTTTCGGTGGCGTAATCACTTTTCAGCTGTAGGAAAACCTATAGCATCATCCCTAGCATAAAGGCAATTGTAGAAAAGACGAGGTCCAAGAACCGATTCTTGGGGGGCACCCAATTGCGTATATGCAGTGGATCTTACATTGTTGCAACTCACTGTCATTTTAAGATTTGCTGTATATGATTCCACCCAGTCAACAATGTTAATAACAGGAATAAGGAATAACATAAGATGCTATTTTGATTGTATTATATTTCAGAATAAGCGGTATGGACTACTGTCTATAGATCAAATAGAAAAGACATCCAAACTAATTGTTGTCAAGGTGTTGATTAGCATAGCGGAGCAAATGATATGACTCAATTTCAAAAGATGTTTTTCTTAAACCCATGCTGATTCTCACATAACAAATCAATCAGATTCAGACGTTAAGATTAGTCAATTCTGGGCATCCGTAAGATTTGGGTAGATTGTTCACATAGGTATAGTATAAAAAGATGGTGTCCACGAACTGATCCTTGGGAAACACCCAATTGTACATTGTTTATACAGTTGATCTCATATCGTAGCATCGTACTATCATTTGTTAATTTGCCATTTATGATTTCTCCCAGTCAACAATGTTAATAGAAATCCCATAAAATAGCTCGATGCCTTATATTTCAGAATACACGGCATCAAAGCTGTCTATGCATTTAATTATTGTCGAATTGTTGATGAACATAACTAATCAGATAACATGACGCAATTTCAATACATGTTTATCCTGAACCCATTATGATTCTTAGACAACAAATCATACAGATTCAAACGATGCATTATTATATTTGTTATAGTTTTTACGGGTAGTTTTGATGAGTTCAAAAGTAATATTTACAAGTAATTTACAATGTATTTTTTGTCACTTTTTTCATCGGGTGGAATAACATACACGTGAGCCTGCTTCAAACTGCTATTTCCTAATTTATTTGCGAAATTCCGAGATTAAAGTCAGGATCCCGAGATTAGAGTCGGGATCATGAAAAAAGAAAAGCGTCTTCATACCAGTGCAATGTTCAATAGGTGAAAATCTATTATCGAATACAAGAAAGATGTCAGAAGGATCGCCGCTTGCTTTCACCAGCTAATAGTCCTAAATTCGGCACTGGTTCTACGATACTACTCAAATCATATAAGAACGCCAGGTGGAAACGATTACAAAAGCACCGTAATTTTTTTGTTTTGTCATCACAAAAATCTAAACAGATACCAATTAGTCGGTTCACCAGGGTTTTTTGAGCATTACATGCAATTCTATAAATAAAAACTACCCAAAACGCCAAAAATACGTCAATTTCCCTAGACGCGCGTTTCACCAACATAGTTGCATCCTCAGGAGCTGAAATAAGAGTACTAAACTACTAATGATATCCTGATCTTATTCATACTATATATCTGAGTGGCTAATTGCACTCTAGTACCTATAATATAGCTGCCTACATTAAATTGTGTACCTACTTAAATTATTCACTCTTTAGTTCGTCTGCTGTAATCTATCTCACCTACTTTGTTCTGGATTCAAAGGCAACTTTTTTTTAAATGAATGACTTTGTACTTCATTATGAGCAGAAACAGGGGGCTGTATGGTATTGGGACCTCATCCGCATTAACACTATTTCCACTGTTCATTTCCAGACCCTCGAATACATCGAGAAGTCTATTGCCATGAACCTGTTCAATTTCAAATTTGTGTCATCAAATCGGTGGTTGTGATCCAAAGCATAATAAGCCACACTCGATTTTTCTGCGGTCTCAAAAAACGGATATGGGCAATGTGCTCTTTGAACTGTACTTTCATGGCCGTATTAGTTTGACCCACATACTTCTTCTTACAGTCCTTGCATTTTAATCATACCAAAGGTTCAAATATTCGATTATTAGATCAAATGACATGTTTTGTAACGTTAACAAAGTTTTTACCAAATCAGGAATAATTGACCTTCAGTATAATATCTTTTGTAAATTCCGAACTGCAAAACCGAGACAAATTTTTACTACGGTCAAGTTTTGACGCATACTCTAGAAAATAAGTAACGCCTAATATCATTCCTTCGCCACCCCTCCCTCTTTTCTATCGGATGTATGAGGGAAATGAACATTGGAAACTGGCAATCACGTTTTTATAGCCGCAACATTATGAAAACGGAAACATTTCGCCGGGAAAATATATTCATAGAGTTTTTCATCCCGAACAGCTTCATACCGGAATAGCAGGGCAATGAGAATAATATAGGAAGTTCTACATCATGGATATCATATTGCATTTTATATGGATTGCGAAAGGGTCACACTTACATGCAAGAGTATGACTGTTGAGGAACTGCGTTTGAACTATATTCAGAATATTCATTGAAGTAGATCACAAAAACAAAGGATTCAAATTGAGGGCAATTCTCAAAGGGATGAATGCTTCTGTGACATTTATCTAACTGCGAAAGGCCAGATCAAAAGCAATTCTAATAAAGCCTAATGAGAATCTTCTGAGTATACAATAATTCCATTATGTTTTTCATTTCTGAAAATGTTTTCACTAAGTGAAAAATATCTGGCAAAATCTGACTACTTTCAATTACACGTACCTTTGGTTGTTTTCAGTGACCTAATAACGATAGACTCAATCATTTACATTTCTGGCGGTGGTCAACAAAGTCACATTCTAAGCACAATGTACGAGGATATATTGAAAAATTCTCAGCCTACTATAGAACCAAATAAAATTTCAATGTCAAAATATTTTAGAAATGCATGCAACTTATCATGCAAAGTTCCTGGTTCAAGTATCATACATCTCAGTTTTGCTTTGAGTGGCAATAACGTTCGTCTTGCCCATTAGTTGCGGGATGACCTGGAGCAATTGTTCTCTGAGAGATTCCATGGCGTATACAAAACTCTTGGAATTCAGTCGATTATAAAATCGATGCATTAACGCTTACCAAGGTTTCGGGTAAACCATGGCGACTGAATATTTCCCGTAGGAACAAAATGGTACTAGCAGAAGATAGAGCTTGTTTAGACATCAATATGTTAGGTCATTTAGATTTAGATTCTACGACTATAAAGAAATAATGATTCAAAAATGGCCCAGTATTGTCGATGTGTACTCGCTGTCTTTATATCGCAACATGATTGACAACTCTGAACCAATTTCTCAATATCAGAATCGATAACTTCCCAATAACAGTAATTTCTAGTGAGTGTTTTCATCTTGACGATTCCAATATGTGTTGAATGAAACTCTCTCAGTATAGCAGGCTGTATTTTCTTAGGAATCATTACTCTATGACCACGAAATAATATAGCATCTTAAAGTGATAATACTGGCTCTCGAATTGTTCCATCAAAAATTGATGATTTCAATTTTGATATTTCTCGAGTTGTAACAATATCAGTACTTATTTGGTTTATAGTGTTGGTATTAAGAATATATTCGTCATCAATCTTCTCTTTTTCGTTGTTACTGATCTTGACTGGATTTCTTGATAAATAATCAACATTAGTATGTTCGGATGACTTCCGGTATTTAATTGAGTAATCAAAACCAGGGAGGAATTGAGCATATCGAAAAAGTCTAGAAGCAGTTAACTGAGGCATTTGTTTGCTTGGATTCAAGATCGTTATTAGAGGCTTATTGTCGACACTAGAACGAATTTTCTTCCGTAAATGTATTGGAATAACTTTTTAAAACTCCAGAAAATTGCTGTAGCTTCTTTGTCAAGCTGAATGTAATTTCTTTCTGCCTTTGATAAAGATCTTGAAATGAATAGAACTGGTCGTTCAGTACCGTCCGGAAGTCGATGTGATAAAATTCCTGATAACCCATGAGGACTGGCATCAGTTGCTAAAATTACTGGTAAATCCGGAGTGAACGGTATTAGAACTCGTTCACTAGATATTTAATTTTTGGCTCGGTTAAAGGCTATTTCACATTCAGCTGTCCATTTGAAATTAACATCTTTTTGCAGGAGGCGATTCAACGGATGAAGAATATCTGATGCATTTGGAATAAACTTTGAATAATACATCACCATTCCCAAAAATTGTTGAACTTCTACGTTCTTTGGTTCTGGTGCATCAATATAAGCATTGATTTTATCGTGATTTTTACCAATCATAGCAAAATGACAGAAATGGCGAATAACGGTGACGTTATTTTTAACGGAAGTGATACAGCATAGGGTTGAATATCTTCAATTGATGATAATTGAGTGGAAATTGAATCAATATCATGATATAGTAGTCGAATCCAACGTCTCCCCATTATAGCATAACCATAATCTGGAACTAAATCTCTAATGAACATTTTTCGTTTGAAAGACACTGATACCTGCACAATGCCCAAAGGTTTGAAAATGTGTTTAGTGTATGAACGAAAACAAACATCTGTCTTCTCCAAGGGTATATGAATATTCAGGCTTTCGAAGTCTTTTTGAAACATAATGGTTACAGGACTGCCAGTGTCGCATTCGATTTTGAATGATTTATCATTGAATTTTAATTCTAGTAACATTTTTGGTTCATGAATAAAAGATGATTGTTTGAATATGTCTACAATTTTATTTATTGAGAATTCGTCTGGAAAATCAGTATCAGTATAATTTTCGATACCATGAACGTTCCGTTTTGATTCCTTCATCAACCTTTTCATTTTTTTACAGAGTCCACAAAATAAATTTCCAGTACTGACGCATTCAGGAGTTCGGTGATTACGGCTAACACATCTTAAACAGACAACAGATGAGCCCAATTTCTGTAAATCTACTCTTCTTGGATTATTCCGGGAACTCCTTCTATTCTGATTTTTTGAAGACTAAGGTTGAAATGGAGTATCGATCTGCTGTACACTACTTGAAACTGAATTTTTGTATACGTCTCTATTTTGAATTTTTGCAGCTTCTATAGCTAGAGCCATTTCCAAAGTTTTATCAAATGGAATCTGCTTGCTGCAAAATCTTCTCTCTAATGCCTGTATCATGCAACCCTCTGAAGAACTGTGCTCTCAACAAAAGATTGATTATTGATTTGAAACATTTAGCACTGCATTCTAAATTGCATTCTGTTTTGAATTCACATGATTTGAGTTGATCTTTTAGAGCGGCTACAAAACTAGATAGTGATTCACCAGCAAATTGAATTCTTGAGAAAAATGTGTGTTGCTCAGCTAGCACAATTCGTTTTGGTGTGAAATGTCTTTTAAGTAAGGTTATAAGTTCTTTCATTTTATGTTTTTGAAGCTGGTAGTTCAGGAGATGTTAAACTTGATAACAGTTTATAGTGTCTACTTCCCAAACAATTAATTAAAATCATCACTTTAGCTTTATCAGTATCAATATAATTTTCATAGAGACCTTTCAGTTTCAGAAAATTGTCCAATCTCTGGTAATAATTGTCGAAATCCTCTCATCGAATAATTAAAATGTTATGACTTGGTTTTGCAATATATTCTTCACAGTATTTGGTTGATTCTGTATTTGTAAGGATGAATTGAGGTCACATTATTAGGTATTTCTTCAATTAAATTGAAAATATGTTGGAAGATGATTTACCGTTTATTTGACATCTAATCTCTCTTTATTACGTATCTGACAAGATCATATATAAATACAGCGAGATACATAACAGTAGCTCAAATGGTTTTGATTTTATTTATGAAATAATGTTTACAAATACAACTCGTGATATCGGCGATTATCGTTTTCTCAAAATCGAAGGAATTTCTATTTCGATAATCACCGATACACTTGTTGTATTACTTACGAAAACTCTATTCACTTCAGATTCTGTTTGCGTTCCTCTCCTAGTTTATCATTCCGTGTGCATATGACGACTCCTCTAATGATTCGACATAACGTGACACTACTTCCCGGACTATTATTTTTGCAGGTAGCAGTCACATAGTTAAACTATTCAAATTAACATTCTTCTGTAGTGAAAGATCTTGTGTTCTGAGTATCAATATTGGAAGGAACCAAGATGGGTCTGTGAGGAAAATATAAATAGATAAGTAATCATTATTAACTGAGCAATTTTTTTAGATCTCCATGCTAGATCAAGGCAGATTCGGATGACGAGGCTCAAACGACCCCCGAATATTCTACGGACCAAACAAATAAACAGATAAATGGCCAAGTCGTCAGTACTATTTCCCATCATGACCCACTTTAATATCCTAAATTAATTTTGAGATAACTATATCCCAACATCTTTTTTGTCATAGAAACAAAAACTGGACACGATTTCCATTTCGGCTTTCGCTACGGATGACGAGTTTGTCATTCGGACGAATAAACGCGAAGCAAAGCGGACAGAATTAATTAATTTGTTGGAACAATACTGCCAAATATTGTAGAGCGCTGGACGAGGCTGCACGAGCGATCGCCCCAGTTAGCTGAGCTGATGATCATTAGTAGAGATGTCGAGGTGGAAGCAGTGGATGGTTGAACAATAGGGCTCTTGACAAATGGCATTTTTATCATATTCATTCATTTATGCGCGGAGTTTCGGGAAGCCATGTCATGCGGTAAGCAAATTCTCTTCATTCTCATTGATACGTTCGCATAGTAAGTATTAACTCGATATTAGACAAGATTTGTAATTTACTATTATTTTTATCAGTTTATTGATCGGGGGTAATGGAAGGTACTTATTCATACAGCAGTTCAAATATTGATATTCCTGGAAAAAATACAGCTGGGGTGATATCTAGGATTCCACCTGTCATCTCGAAAACAGTGAATGATACAGGATGGGTAATAATATTTGAAAGGAACTTGCTCATTTTTGCAAACTTTTTTTTCAACCATTACAACAATAGGTAACAATCATGTAGAAATCGATAATATGAGAAACTATTTTCTAAATATTTGAAAACAACTGAAAACTCATTTTTTCATTTTTGGAAATATCAGAATTTGTTCGGGATCTTCTTCTTTTTACGCCTCCGTTCAGTGGATGTTCTGAGATTTCTAATAATACTTTTCGATCTTCTATAGGTCACACAACACCAACTTCCAAAACATGGACTAGTATTTTAATCAATAAATTTAGAAAGCTCTCGCCTATCTGAATTCAGCCAGGTATGGTACATGGTTTCAGAGTTGAAAAAAAAGTAATCACCGATTGCCATTGCAGAGAAAAGCAGTATGCTAATTCGTATCGAACAAAATGTAATACGAAATAGTATATTGTACAGAGTGGGCCAAACTGGTCACTTTTGAAGGGCAAGTCCTATTTCCATACTAGATAGATGAAAAGTGGTGGCTCTGTTTGAGAGTCAAATTAGATGACAAACTCGAACTATGAAAACTATGAACTATGAAAACCGCATCGTTTGTGAGTTAAAATATGTTTTTCGAAAATGTGCATTTTCGAAAAGTTGCTGTAACTTTTTTCCAGTCAAAAATTTCTTGTTTCTATGATTGACATTTCCAGAGCACTTTTTTCATGTAGAATTCAATGGTGTAACGTTTTTTTAAGGAAGACATCTATAGTTATTGATGGATTTTTTTTTAACGAGACAACCTATATATTCCTGCATATTTCAATAGAGTTTGAAATTACATTTCCAAAAATGTACTACACTTGATTTTTTGCTAGAGTCATCTTTGAAATACAGAGGTTTTAGGTTTTTTTCATGTAGACTTTGAAACGCACACTTGTAGGCTTTGGACGACGCGGCGATAAAACAGAATACAAATGGTTACTGGTAGATGTTAAATTTTGTAAAGACGCTCTTTAATTCTTGATTCCTTTCCTTTCCTTTCCAATTTTCAAATACATTCGCCATGAAGTATGAGAATTATCAAAAATGGGATATGATAGTCTGTTTTATACAAATCAGGCATAATACAGAAGCAGCAAGCAATTTTTATCACGATAGGTTTCCAGAAAGAAGCGACATTTTAAAGACAACAACCTAATTGATGGTGGTCGATTTGAAAAAAAAAAGGTTGAAATTATATGAATCAAATAGGGATAAGGAGTTGAAAGAAATAGTCGTATTAGGAGCTGTTGAAAATAATCCCATAATGTCAACGCGAAATTTGAAAATATCAGCAGTGGAAGGCTATTATTATTATTTGCCGTGGCGCTCCGGGGCGACTCACTGATGTATTCACTTTTCAGCTGCAGGAAAACCCGGAAAACCTACAGCACCACCTTGGGTGGTCGGTGTGCACTCCAAGCTAGCACTAGACCAGATTGGCATCTAGACAACTCACAATACACTTGCTTTTCAACAAGGCATGCGGCCGCCTATAAATCCGATATAAAGTAGATGAGAAAAATTCTCGTACCTACATCGGATTCGAACCGACTATCGCTATGCTGGAGTTTCGTGCATTAGACCGCTGATCCACCGACCACTTACCTGATTCGGATGATTGATTAGTGTTGTTCCGAAGTTGAATTTCTTCTTACTTAGCTATTTCGTGAATATTATAACGATTATTTTCTATGATGATGCTATTGTTTGAGATTTGCTTTTTCCCCATTTTCTTTGCAGATACTATGTATGGTAATACTTATCTTCTTTCTTCCATAACTTATTGCGTAAAATTCTCGCTAATGGCGAAAGAAGAATATTTCAGTTTCTTCCCATTCCTAATATTTCATGCTTAGGTTTGAGTCGAATTTCAGAACAACAGGGCGAATCTTGCGTTCTTTTCTTGAACCGCTTCTATCAATATCCTTATGTGATATGGTTCTAATTTGACATTCGCTATCGACGAGGAGATTGTAAGGATTTCTTGTTGTAAAACATATCTGGAGAAATATTCGATTTGTGATAACCTGTAGAAAATAACATCATTCATTCATTTCATCTGTTTTTCGATTCAATCTAGTCTAGATTCGAGTCGATCCACTCTTTTATTTAGTTCAACAGTTTCGTTTTCCAAACAATTCATTGTGGCCTTGATGTCTTCGATGTCTGTTTTAATTTTACCAACGATTGTTAATAGTATATCGATATTTTGTTCCATGTTGAGATTAATTTTCACTGCCTTATTGGTATAATTGTTTGACTCACTATTGAACACTTGGATATTAACAAACTTGAAATGAAGAGCAATTCCATAAACACGTCTGTGCTGTTTAACAGTCAGCGAATATGTTGATATGTATACCAACTTCAACCGTGCAATTTTATGCACAATGAAAACATTTCATGATCACGGCAATATGCAAGTTCGCGGTATGTGATTATCTACCTTCCCATTGCAGATTTGGAAAAATGTAATTTTTTTCACAATGAAATAGGTAGGTACCGTACATGATGAATCCATGAACAAATTAAAAAAATTTATACTATCATGAACGTAATGAAGAATTGAAACAAGTGATATTCTGCGATTATCAATTGAGCATTCCGTTTAGTTTTCATATTTGTTTTCCAATGTTTTCAGTAATTTACAGACATTTCTTATCAATTATTTATATTTTTGTTTCTGTATATAGACTGCAAAGTTTCCGAGGATGAATATAGTTGAGTAATTAAAATTAAATTCATTGAATTGGAATAGATAGGGAAGACAAAACACTAGGAATGCACTGACCCCTCTTCTGTGTAATAAAATTTGTCGCTTAGCTGAGTATCCAATTAGCTTATAGCGATGAATACAAAGCTTCATCAAAGTTAGAGAATCTACAACCGCAATTTAATTCTCTTTAAGCAGATTGCATAACCTATTCTGGATGCCGATATTGATTCTGTATAAAGCACGCTTCAAATTCTTTCCAACTTAACTTGCCGGGTAATTTTCACGACGATATTAATTAATGAGAGCTCCAATTATCGGTTCTGGCATATTGTGTACCTAAACTCAGTTTCCACGCAAGCAATGAGAAAACTTTGTAATAATTTGGAAAATATCGTTGTTTCGGCTGACTGATTAAATTCGGGTTTGACTTGGTAAAAGTTTGAAGCAAATGAATAATGGACGGACTTCATGCCTGACTGGTTTGGAGTTCGGATTAACCGCATTGCATGTTGCGATTTTGCACTGATGGAATAGTACGCGGGTAAAAATTGGAGTCTATCTAAATTAGATAAAATGTTCATCAAGTTTAGTTGCTACTGTCTTCCTATTTCAGATGAAATACCTGATATTCTTTCTAGTGGTATTTAATAATTTATACCTTAGATCGTAACTCATAGGTCTTATTGAGTAAAAACTATATACAATGTGTAGAAACCAAATGGAATAAATTCATTATTTCGGTTACTGTACATATTCATAAAAAATCCCGAAACACATCAAATTTAAATTATAAATTGACATTCTTTAACGTGAAAATACGACCCCTACCTTCAACCCCATTCGAATGACTGCTACAACACCCAATTTCTTAAATGGAGAGTATAGGCTTGTGATATACCGTTTGAAAGGTCTCTTCATTCTCTATTCAAAAACGTTATCGTTCTCAAATTTATTGCAATCATTCAGATAAAATAAAATGAAATCTTGTGGTTACCAAAATTCGCTACAATCGCTACAATCAATCGAAAACTAAAATGTAATAAGTACAAAACGTAATAAAATGTAAAACACTAAAAAGAAACTATAAATGTTAATGAAGTAGATGTTCAAAATGTTCACCGCGAACGTCTTGACAATATCCTAATCTTAAATAAAACTGTCTCTGTCTGTGTTCTAACAATATTTAACATAGTAGGCGTGATCGACCTAATCGCAAGCATTATTCGTTCTTTTAAGTCATTTAAATCAAAAGGTTTAGTTTTGTACACCATGTTCTTCACATATCTTCATGAAAAAAAATTGTAACGATTTCGAGGCCGGTCCCGAGGCCGGTCTCGAAATCGTTACATTGCCCCCTTCTTAAAGACTTTTCGTCCCGAAATGTCATTTTTGGAGTATGGAGATATTTGCATGATTCTCCATATCTGCACCTTGCTGTTTGATGGAAGTAGCACTCTACGGTCTTCAGGTTTGGTTGTGGACGATGAGTACAGCATACCAAGATCTTGACACCGGTGGATTAAAATATCGTCTCCAACATGCTCCTTATGACTCTCCAGTCCAGTCCGCCGAGCCCGCAGGACAATTTTGGGATTTCCAGGTCCACGAGATTCTGCTCCACCATCATGTCTCTTAATTTCTCAAGGCTGTTCCATACGTCTTCATAGGACGGTTTGTCTCGAGACTGCTTCTTGGTGACTAGATAGAAGATGCTTCTCTGGCCTTTCCGCAACTGTAGTACCCCTCCAACTTCTGGGTTTTGTTGCCGTAGTTCATGGAGACGACCGTACTTCTTGGAGAACACCACAGCGATTCCTCTGGACATTTGAAGGTCTTCTGCTACACAGTGGGCTAGCGCGTAATCCGCAGGCACCTTAAAAAGGTCTCGTGGTTCTTCTCGAGTCACCCCATGTCGAACTTTTTGTCCGTTTGAGTACAAGGACATGAATTTCTGGAACGTCATCGCATCCTCCGGTGGTCTGAGGGTGCGGACTTGGTCATGGTTTCCAGCGTAAGGGACCAACCTATTGAAATAGACGACTCTGGGTTTTCCTCTAGGTGGTTTTATAATTCGGTAGACCACGTCATTTATCCTCTTCAAGATCTTATAAGGGCGCTCCCATGAGTTCCGCAACTTTAGTGATAGGCCACGATGACGTTTGGGGTTGTACAGCCAAACCAGGTCACCAACCTTAAATTCTCCGGCATCGGCCTTGATGTCATAGGTCTCCTTCATTCGGTCGCTGGCACTCTGGATGTTCAAACGGACTCTGTCATGGATGTCTTCCATTCTCTGCAGAAGTTTGCTGACATAGTCCTCTCCCGCAGTGTCTTGTCCTGGTGGCGTCCCAAACTTCAGGTCACATGGTAGTCGCAGCTCTTGGCCCATAATAATACTAGCAGGGGTTTGGCCGGTCGACTCGTGTACTGCAGAACGATAGGCCATCAGGAACAAATGGAGATACTGGTCCCAGTCTCTTTGGTGGTCAGAGACTACCTTGGATTAAGTGGCGGTTCATCGTCCTGTTCATCCGCTCCACCATTCCAACAGACTGCGGATGTAAAGCCGTAGTTCGAGTCTTCCGGATGGTCAGCATTCGACACAATTCCTGGAACTAGTTGGACTCGAAATTTCTGCCTTGGCCTGAATGCAGTTCAAGTTGGACACCAAATCGACAAATCCACTCCTTTAGCAGGACGTCGGCGACGGTTATGGCTTCCTGGTTGGACAGGGCATAGGCCTCAGCCCACTTGCTGAAGTAGTCCATTGCCACGAGGATGTATTTGTTCCCGTGGTCAGATTGTGGAAAAGGTCCAGCAATATCGATGGCGATTCTTTCAAATGGGCTGACAACGTTGTACTGGCGCATTGGTGCCTTAGGTCGCGTTCGAGGTCCATTACTTGCGGCGCATACAGCGCACTTTCTGCACCAGTCTTGAACGTCTGCCTGACAATTGGCCCAGTAAAACCGTTGCCTCACTTTCTGGAGAGTCTTCGTCACTCCCTGATGTCCTCCGGCGATTCCATCATGATTTTCTCGAAGCACTTCCGGTCTTCTGCTTCTGGGTACAACTGTCTGACGTCTTTCTTCTCCACCATCCTCGGACTCCAACACACGCTTCAGAACTCCGTTGTCCAGAGTAAGGGAGTTCCATTGAGCCCAGTAGGACTTGATGGCTGGTGAATATCCTGCCATGTCGGTCTTCGCTTACTCCTCTTCCAACCGATAACTAAGCCATTCCAGTTATCATCTACCGCCGTTGTTCTACATACTGTCGTCTCTTTCTCCTCTGCTCGTCGACAATGTAAGCAGTCATCTGGACATGGCCTTCGCGATAAGGCATCTGCATTCCAACTGAGTTTTCTAGAAGCTTCTCTTCTAGGTTTCTCGAATTTTCGTGAAATTTTTCTTCCAGGTTCTTCACATTTTCTTGAAGTTCCTCTTTTAAACCATTCGAATTTTCGAGAAGTTCTTCTTTCAAGCTGACATAATTTTCTAGAAGTTTTTCTTTCAGGCTCTTCGAATTTTGTTGGAGTTCCTCCTTCAAACTATTCGAATTTTCTAGAAATTTATTTTCCAAGGATTTCGTGGTCTCGTCGTGTTTATTC
Organism: Chrysolina americana; assembly: GCA_958502065.1. NCBI lineage: Eukaryota > Metazoa > Arthropoda > Insecta > Coleoptera > Chrysomelidae > Chrysolina > Chrysolina americana. The sequence goes on along the minus strand of OY293417.1, from coordinate 47,996,641 downwards.
ATTATGGAACTCAAATCAATTCCAGAAACTTCGAATGAGAACGTTTCGGGGTCTTCTCCTTCTTCAATCAGTCCATCTGCAAGTCTTTTCTGGAGTACGGCCTTCTTTCCAGTTGTTTCCAACTCTCGCTCCTCTAACTCTTGCTTCAATTAACTAACTTCAAGGTCAACCAGGTGAACTCTCCTCGGAAACATAGTCTTTAATTGTTTTAACCGAAATATCCTATTATTTATTTCACACAAAAAGTTTTCAGTTTATTGTCCCGCGACGCGCAAAACTGTCCACTTTGCAAACACTCAAATGTTCAACGGGTCACTAACTGTCTATTATGCGCGATAAATGTCTATCAGTTTTTCAACGCGACGAACACTTATTTATTTTAAACATCCCACTTCTGACACCAAATGTACTAAAACTGCACTAACTAATTTTTCTAATTTATTTAAAATAATTATTCACTAAAACATTTTCTTCACTATTTTATTTCTACGGTGTCAGTCTCTATCTGCGAACTCTGGAACTGTAACTAACTCTGAATTCTGACTGTCCCGCCATCTGCTATACAGCGGCTATATATAGTAGCATTTACAGTTTTCTATCTTTCCAGACTGTTCGGCGACTTCTTAGAGGTTCCTAGAATCTTCGGTTAGAACGTTCGCGTCTCTTCCACGGATGAGTCATGTGTTTGTCAGAAGAGAACTTGTTTACATTTCGAGTGTGGAGTGTGATTGGATGATTAGGGCCGGTCTCGAGGCCGGTCTCGAAATCGTTTCATTATCCAGTAATGTTAAGATCAGGTGATCGTGCTGGCCATTGAATCGATCCTCGCCTCCCTATCCACCGATTGGGAAATATTGTATTGATGTACTGTCGGACATTGAATTGGTAATGTGGTGGTGCTCCATCCTGCTGAAACCATATCGTATTCACTGGAACTTGAGGGTTTCCTGGATCAGGATATAAATTTGCCAAAATTGGAATGACATCATTTTGAAGTAGTGCCAAATGATGAACGCCATTCAAATTGTCCTCAATAAAAAAGAGACCAATGATATGGTTTCCAACAATCCTTACCCAAACATTATCCTTTTGAGGGTATTGCGTGTATTCATATTTCATTCACTGGGCATTTTTCAATTACACTCATCAGAAATTTAATTGGATAATATTTTTATCCAACATGTCCATCATTCGCTATCAAAATCGTCTTCCATGAGCTCCTGAGTAGGTATCATTTTATAGGGATGCATTTAATTTTCTTTTAATATGTTTACTATCGATGTATGGCTAACATTGAATGTAGTGGATGCCTGTCTTCTCGATGTATGTGGGTTTTCTCAAACTCAAGCATCACATATAATTTGATTTCATCACTCAGTGCATTGGCAGCATGTTTTTTATCTGCCTTACATGACCAAACACGCGAAATTTCTCATGAAATACGCCAGTTACTTTCAGTTGAGTTCGGGTTTCATCTCCGTAACCAATCATTTGTAACACTGTTATTTTATGCATTTCCGTTAATCTAACCATTTTTCAAAATTTGTAGTTAACGAATTTCCAACTAACATTTCAATACTGACAACTTGAAAGACAAGTTATGAAAAACAATTTGCTAATGCGTTTTAAATAAACTGACGTTGCCACGGAAAATCCTTGAAGTATTTTTAATGGATACCATCTAAAAAGAACATTGCTATATTTTTTGCTTACTTTCTTTTTATCATGACCTAAATAGGAAATAAATATTGAGTTTTGATTATATTTTAGCGAATTTCGGTAACCACATAATTTTGTTTTATTCTATCATAATTGTTGCAATAAACTTAAAAGCGATAACATTTTGAATAAAGAATGAAGAGACCTTTGTAAAAACTGGCGGATGTCAAATACCCTTTGCTTCCACCACCGTTCACCCCCTAGCATTGAGGCCCGGAAGAAAAAATTTCCACCATCCACGCTCAGAGCGGATTCTTATCCTGCTGATTGGCGGTCAGCAATTAATATAACTATCACATGGACTATATACTCAGCTATTACGTCCCGGAAGCTCCCTTATATTTGACATGAGTTTATTTTTATAACAATGACTTCATTGTGCATAGTATGCCCCGAAAATGACTGAGAGCCTTATTTGCCGGGCTGATAATCCTTATTTCTAACAGCTCAATTTCTATGCGCCGAACTTCTGAAGAGCTGAAAAACATAAGATATGGTTGATCAAAGTTTAAGAACTGTTGCAGTTGATGCTGACGTGTCGCCGGAAGTAATGCCTTTGTCTGACCTCTTCGTTGTCTGTCTGCTTGACTGATCGTCTGTATCTATTTCAGCCTCTGTCTTCATTCTCTTGTCTGTCTTGTTATAGGTCAGTCATTACTGGATTCACGTTTGTTGGTACTCTTTCGAGTGTAGTCCCTGCGTGGGTGCGAATGTAACAAATGCTAAGGCACTTGTAATTCAATAAAAGTTCGTGTTAATAAAACCGCCCTGTATAGCAGCCAACATCAAAATATTCTTTGCATGTGAACAGAGATTTTGTGTGTGATAAAAAATTTATATTTTTAGACTCGTGGTTTTTTAATTTATCCGGCTTAACACAACAATATACGAAACTGATATTTTATTATCTTAAAATGAAGAGTACGTAGGTCCAGATCTGAGATCAGCAGTTGGTGAGTTGGACGGTATCCTACCTTAGCAAACTTGCTGGGAACGACAATTAATCGTCTCCTCGTGAAAATGATGGGTCATCAAAAACCCCGTTGTAATTTTTGGTACAGGGCGCTGTCTGGAGCGATCGAAATAATTGAAGAATAATTGAAGGGAAGGAGAGGTGATTTAAGAAAAGTCAATTTGACGAATGACTGGGAGAGTTTTTAGGACTTAGTTTGTTTGTGCTGCACATCGGAGGCGAAGATATCGGATTTTTAACGAATAGCGATCGATAATCGCATATGACAAAATGTTAACGTATTGAAGATCAGCGCGGAAGGGGGGGGGGGCTCGGGAATGAAACTTAGACTCATACAAGATTTATTGGTGAAAACTGATAAACGGAACGTGAAATTTTATGTAAAAAATTTGAGTTTTCCCAGACGAATAACTAGGACTAGCTGCTGTAATTGATTCAAGGATGAGTAAAAATTGACTGAAAAATTTTTGTAACTAACCACCGAGACTTTAATTTAGAATGCTAAAATTTAATGATAATAATAATGATAACAGAAAGGTCGTTTAGGGCCACACCACCATCAAAGTAGGACGATTTTCGTCACAGAGTTTTTGGCTCTTGGCGAAACGAACATCGACGGAAAAGAGGAGGAAAAGCGGACTAAATATCGAGATCTGCTCTTTGAACTCAGCAGGCTTTACCAAAACCAATTTGTTAAAATTGTGGTTCTAATCATAGGGATCCTTGGTGGAATGATGGACACATTGCTATCAGGCTTGAAAATCATACCGGCTTGCCATAATATGGCTGAAATCTTAGCCGGACGAATGCAGAAAACCGTAATTCTTGGTTCACTCCGCCTACTCAGGGCACATGATTCTCGAACCTAGAAATTACTCGCCCCACGAACGTGGGGAGTGGTTACTGTGGTCAATGACACACCAGAGCGCCCTCCGGTTGTATCGACGCTCTCTGAGATTTACTGATAGAAAAAAAAACGGAAAGGTTAAAAACCAGACTTTCTGAGAACACCGCTCAAGATTCTATTTAAGTAGAATTAGCTCCATTGGACATCTTAAGCTAGTTGGAGAATAGTAATAGGAGTCACTTCCCACAGTTCTTCTATTTTTCTTCATAAACTGTCTAAGAGATATTTTTTGGTTTGTTTATTTTTAATCTCCTTGTTTAAGGATACATTTTGTTTTTTTTCGTTCTCCTCTCAAATTATTTCACTCATTCAATTATTCATTATATATTGTCTTTCCAATCTCTGCGTTTGATTTGACAATCCGCTAATAACAAACCACATTGATTGAAATCAATACTACTTCAAGACTACTCCTTCGCGCGAGAAGCAAAAACTTTCTATCCTTTCAGTAGTTCCAGATAAAAGAACCAGTGAGCCTCAAATAACTGGCCTAGCCTAGCCTGCCACATTCTTTCAGTTCGTTTATAACAACCCTAGTAACAAAAAATCGGGGTGGTGACAGCATTTTGCCTATTTTTTTCATTATACCATGTGCTCTTCAAGCAACCTTCAAATAACCAGTTTCGAGGACTTCGTGCTTGGGAACAGTAGAGTCAGGGAGTGAATCTGCAGGCTAAGAAGCCATAGGGGTGAAACCAAGTTTAATTTCAAGCCTAAAGAACACTCACTTGAATATAAGGCGGTTTCAAGTGGAAGTAGAAAAAAATCTGATAAATGAACCAAGTACAGTTTATTACACAGGTAACGGAGTGCGTCTGTCGCCAATCCCAGGCAAGCAGGCGTTGAAGGATAAATGTCTATACATAGGAGCGCATTGACCTCATGTCAGAGTTACCCATAGGTATATGGCTTTGTCTACCTATCGGATTTTTTGCCCGTTCGTGATGACAGACCCGTCTAGTGTTCTGCGTTACCTTGTGAGCAGGATTGCTCTGCATTGATACCAATTTTCACTGTTGAATCAATCCTCAAGTTCAGCTGTAGTTTGGATGTGTTGCCTCTTTTGTGCTTTGTCTTGGCTATAATGGCCGAGTCATCATTATAAAATGCTAACTTTGTTATCGGGTTTTCCACTCTAGGCATGTTCAGTTCTTCTGTCATGGTATTCATTCCTGGTTTAATTACTCTTTTAGCTACTTAGCTCATCGCCGGTGTTAGGTTGATGGAACGATGATTCTGTGGAAGGATGTGGTTTTCATTTGTTTTGGGTCTCATGATAACATTAGCTACTTTCCAGCTGGTGGGGAAGTGTCTGAGTCGCATGATATTTATTAGGGCGGCTATGTTTTTCTTGGCAATGTTTTCAGGGCTCTGATTGGTATGCCATCAGGCCCTAGCGATTTTCTGGTTTCAAAAAACCTGAGAATGAACTTGATTTTTTTCTGGGATATTGGGTCAGGGGTAATGTGGGAGTCGTTGGTTCTTTGTTGGTATTTCTGTCCTGTCTAAGTGAGATTCTGTGTCTTTCGGTGATATTGACCACCTTTTGCTTCGCATGCATTGCCATATCCTATCTTGTGTGCTCTGCAGGTGGGGCGCGTATACATTTGACATGATATGGAATATGCTGTACATTTCATTATGATTTTTAACTTTGTACAATTTGGAAGTAATTCATCCTACTTGATTTGATTTTGGATTGTCGGCCGCTGCAATTTCAGCTAGGATCCTGTTCCTGTTCAGATACAAGAGCTATTTTTTTACAAACGTATTGGTGTCGATAAACGGGCACATACCTTGTTGAAAAGTGTGATCTCAGTTGCCTGAATATGTTAGAAAAACACGAAATTTCCTGCAATTCTTCAGTTTTTATTTAACATCTGGAACAAGTGCAGCTCTTTCCGCAAAATTTTTGAGACAGGCAAACTCTGCACTATTAGAGAGTTAGAGAGTTATGGCAGCCACTATTTTGACGATAATTCAATAAAGTTTTCCTTGATTTGACATATACGCATGCACATTCAATATCTCCTTCACAATTTTCTTTTACTAAAATACAGGCTTCCCTTCTTCAATTTGAATACAGGAATAGAAATTTTCATTAAAGTCTTTTTCATTTTGACATAATAGACATTTTCTGCCAAGTCTTAGTTAGCTATTGTATGAGCACCTTCCAAGTTCAAAATAGGTCATCATGAGAGAAAAAGATAAAAACGTTTACGATTCACCTACGGGGACTGCATTAGCATAAATAGTATTTAATGTCTTGTAATCCGTATGCGAACAGATAATGCGCCGTTAAGGAAGAATTGAAGAATAGTATACTGCAGTTAATTCGAAAAAAAAGTTATGTGGAAACTATCCAGTAGCACATACGAAACACTATCACACTAATGGATGAATGAAGAAACGAAGAATCAGAAAAGGTAACGTTCTACACGTTCCTGTTTTCAAATACATTTTATTTCAGGTGTTGATGAACCGTACTCCCAAAAGGATGTTCTTCTTCAAGAATTCCATGATCTCATAACAAGAATAGAATTGAGAAACCAAGAAAAAGAAACAAAAGTTGTCAAAAACAAAGGTTTTAACTGCTTCATTCCAAATACCTCCTTATTTTCCTCATTTCTTATTTTTTTGTTACAAACTAAACTGTTTCTTTAAACTTAACAAATAAGTAATTCCCAGACATTATGAGTAAAATTATCATTCGGATATCTTAGCGTGAACATTGTGGCCGTTGTTTTTGCGCATCACGACCATTTTTAGCAATTCTGCTCTCTTCACTAATGCTAGAATCACACTCGGATTATGTCTGGATTATTTGATAAAAAAACGTGGAGTATAAACTTCCACGAACTATTCAAACTCCTGGGAAGGTGCAACTCGTGTCCGCCAAGCCATCCGAATGATTCGACAAATGCAAATCCTACCATAAATACTGGAATGTCTGTATAGAGCATCCCTGAAAATTGCGAAAGCCCTCTGACGGTTGTCGGCAGAATAAGAGGAAATTTTCTTGGAAAGATCAATTCAATTTCCTCCTTACTGTGACGACAGCTTTCACAAGGTAGTTGAGCCACTCAACTACCACATAAACTGTGGGAATACACGGGGAAAATGGGCTTGAAAACTTTTCCGCTTTATTTCGAACGGAGTTACTTTCTGGTTACCCATATCCGGAAAATTTATCTTGTGTCGATTGACTCTTGAAATTCTCATGATTGGTACATCTCCAAATTCCATTTCACCAGAAAGTTGTTAAGAGTTATTCAGTTTGATTTGATTGGGTGGCTGAAAAACGGGACTTATTATTTTCACACATTAAAGAAAGGCTATGTGAACATGTTTTCAAAATGGAATGACGTTGGAGGGGTTTCATTCATTAAAGGAGAGAAATAGTAAAAATGGGTATTCAAGATCTTTCAAAATAGCAACGATCATGGAAACATTATTAAGAGGGAGAGATGGTGCATGTGGATTTTATTGTCCCAAAAATCTAATTACGGAGACTGTCACCCTTGGAAAAAAAATGGATGTGGCAATCCTGGAAGGAGCAAGGAAAGAGTGGTTTTATTCGTAGAACAGATATCAATAAATGATAATCACCATACTGATTTTTTCCCTTGGGTTTTTCTAAAATTGTTAATTTAACGTCTTGTTCTCGGCAGTTCAAGATTTGCACTCACTCTTAGTCTTTCCGCGCATGAACACAAAAATTCTGTTTTTCACCTTGAGATCAATGCCTGTCTCATATAGGCAACCCAAACTACATATACAAATTATAGTACTGTCAATCGTGAAAAATATTCAAAATATAAATATATAAAAAAAATTAAAGATTTTTTAGACCGGCGTGAATAAGAGAATTGAATTATGCTAAAACTGTAATTTGTAAATTACATTTCGATAACATCAAAATGCGGACTGCATTCAACAATAAAAATGTTAACTGGTAAAGTTCTTCACCTGTAAGACAGAAAAATCACGGAAAAGGACTGCAGCAGACGCGCAGTTAGATCGATTTGAATTTCATCCAATCCGTACTTTTTGATAATGTATTGTAGATCGAGAGATCGTCACAACATACACATCACGTTTATCCGCCATCAGACACATTAGTAGAAACCCCGTAGGCCGTTAGCTGTACGCTGTATCATTGCCAAGCTGTACAGGAGCGAATACGAGTGATGGACTGGTATGAAATCAAACTGATTGACTCCCGATTGAACTTTTCAAGTGATAGTCCTGTTAAAATGATGGTTTGTTCAAAAACAAGTCTTATGTATTAGTACAAAAGTAAAAGTCTATTTGTAAAATGATATTTTTCGGATATAAATTTTGGTAGCGCAAACATATTAATTCGGATTCAAAATTATTCTATGAATCTATAATATTTTCTTCTATGGAATTTGAAGCAAATATTTAATAACAAACTAGTTGCATGGCCCTGCTGGAGTAAGGTTAGAATGGTCGGAATGGAGCTAAATTTAATCTCGTTGTACTGGACGCTATTCGGCGTCAATGAACAGATTTCTCTTATTTTTGATTTCTCAAAACATTTGCGAGAGCTGGCACAAGTGATTTCTGTGTTTATGATGGTGAAGAATCTATAAAACATCCAACCCCATTGGGAATGAGTGGCCATATTGTTAGATTGGCCAGAAATATTACAAAATTTCATCATTTCAAATTCTCAATACACAATTAGTTCACTCCTTTTAATTCATTGTGCAACGTGAAAAAATTAACATTCTGTTAGATGGAACGCTGGAATTAGCGAGAATAATGTTCAGTGTAATATGTTAGAAGATGAAGAGTCATTAAAGAACACAGAGCGAGTATTAATCGACTTGGTAACGGTGAAAAATCAAAATGAAATCGGTACAACAATGAATGTGTAATTACATGTAGCTTCCACATAGGAATTGGAAATTGTCAGGAGATGATCAATTTTATGGACAAAAAAATACATTGAATACAGCGTCCTACTATTATTCAACAATACAATAGCTACTTGGGTGGAGTACCGGAAGTGACACAAACTTCTGATTTTTGAATAGACCACCTGGTATATTTTTACTCCATGTATCATTTTTCAATTTTTGTAAACAATTTGTTTTTTGGTTTAAAACATTTTTTAATCTAGAGGGCATTGGATACTTTTGAATCACTTATTTCATCCCTAAAATTGTAGGAAGAACACAATTTGACTGTTTTATAGATTTTAAGTTCCTATATTATTTTCATAAAAACAATGGAGCTTGCTGGTTTCAGTCTGAACTTGATAGTTTTGGTTGTGATGTACCTGGAATTGAAGAATATTGTGTAAACTCTTCATCCATAGCTTCCTCTTCGATTCGAAAACTCTGTGACAGTTTCCTTCTTCACACGACAAATAGGTGAAAAATTCTGCTGGTTTTGAAAGTAACAAGAATGTCTCTGTTGATTGCATATATATTTTGATCGTTGCTGCACCACATTGTGGAAGTAAATGTGTCGATCGCAAAATTCTGTACAGTGTCATTTTGATAGCTGTTGAAGAATTCAACTATTGTTTGACATAAGGAGCTGAATCCAATGGTGGTATTTTTCAAAACTCCTCACTTTCGGACCACTTAGAAAATGGAACTCTCCCTGGCGGAAGTTACTTTGTCGCTGATGTAGCATTTCCATTAAAGCAATAAACTAAATTCGTGTTCTGCCATTTATAATTATTTGGTGGAACTGATACATAGTAAACCAGGCCTTCATTGTCATAACTGGTAATGTTTATTTCGACTGTTTTCGCAATTGAGTTTAGTGATATTCTTTAGTATCCATAGTTCACGGCAAAAGTCGAATTTGCGTATTTGCTCAGTGCTTCAATGATATTGAATACATGATTAGTATCACAGAAAAAGTTTCGTTACATTATGTTTCACTCGAAAACAAAGAGTTATGCAAGAAATGGCAATGCCTGCATAGATGAAAATTTCTGAATAACTTTCGACATCTTCAGCAATTTATTCCAATTAGAAAATATAGAAGCAGACCACTACAATATTGTTTTGCGTCTAAATTCTGAGCGCCATTTAGCGGGAACGCATTTCGAGATTAGGACGAGTCTTACTGTTCATGAACAAACGTTTATTATCATCTTGGTCGTTCAAATAGAGCTGTAGAAAACGCTTTTGGAATTGTTGTAAGCAAATTTCGTGTAAAAAAAGATAGTCTGAAGATATCAACTGTCAACAAACTCTGTTCCTACATGTGCTCTTGGCTCTCCTACTTTCCTACTTGGAGATTTGTAACCATATCAGATACGGCCTCAACAACGATGAAGCTGTTCCGTAGTGATACAGGTACATTCCTTTATTGGAAGTAACCTCAAAATGATAGTATACATTACTAGGGTGTGAATTAGTACTCTCCACACAAGTAATGTTCACCATTTTTCCTACGACCAATCGAATAATCAGAGTGTGAACTATGACTTTAATTTATTTTTTATTATTGTTTTCAAATAGAAAATATATTCTTTATAACACGATTTCTAGGAGATCACAATCATAATTATTGACACATAATCTTGTATGAGATATACCTCTGATCAATGTACACAATTTTAATTGGCTCAGTTGGTAGAGCGTGGGACGTTCATGGGTTCGATTCTACGGGGAGTTGATTTTTGTTTTTATTATAAAACTTTCATTGCGTTTCAGCCTTTAGTCGACAAAAAGTTCATGAGCAATCAGTGATGAGAGAATGCAAATGGTAAAGTTATTTTACCGCGTCTATACCAGTAACAATGAAAACTGGGATTTTCACTACTAGTTGAAGGAAAGGGACTTCCAATAAATTGATATTTTCTCAAAAAGAATAGATTGCTCTTCTTGTGCAAGGAATGTCTAACATATTTTCTAAAATATCAATTTATGACATTACTCCATAGAAAACAGTGAGGGCAAACGGACATCAAATTGATTCCTTTTGAAGCGAGCGCAGTCTATACCAAAAACAAATTGTGTTCTATGCTGTGAAATTTACAATTTATTTTCATTGGCCTATAACTTTTTGCATGAGCGGTATTGAAGAGTGAGGTGAAGTGAGGTTTTTAAGGATCAGCAGTGGATTGAAATTCAATCCAGGCATACCTGAATTATTTCAGTGGCGTCTCAATGTGCAATATGGAAAGAATAGGAGCTCAAAATAAATACTTTCAAGAACAATTTTGGAAATTTGTATTCATAATTCAATGCAGAATATAGATAACATTCAGAATGTTCTTACTCGTTTCTATGAATTGATAAATTGAAAGATCTGAATGTTGTGAGAATTTTCAATTCAGAAGTATCACAGATTTTTAGCAAGATTAATACTACTACTTCTAACAATTTTATACTCAGTATGATTTTGATTCCCACAAAGCAAAATAAATTGACGAAGAGACAAAAAAGACCTGAACGGGACATGATAATAATATAATAGATTCCAGGAATAGAGTAGGTACATTTGAGTTCAATAATTATAAAATGCGTTAAATCTGGGGATCTGGCTGGCCACTCTATAGAGCTTCTTCTTCTAATCCAACTTCCAGAAAACATTCTTTCCAAAAACGTCCTAACATGATATGCAAAATGTTTAGCCCAGACATTGAGTTTTTGAAGAGTTTGAGTATGGACTTCGTGGATCACATGTTGATTGACATCTGACATAAACGACAATTATGATTATCGATTCAAACAGAATGTAGACTCAACAGAAAAGCAGATGTTGAAAAGGATATTCTTATCATTATCTATTCTCGTAGTCATAATTTCAAAACATTTTTGTCGCCTATCAAAATCATCTTCATTCAATTGGTGTACCAAATGTGTTTTGTAGGGATAGAATTTATTATGTTCAGGATTCGGCGAATACTGGTTCTTCTGATATTGGTAACACCAGCCAATTTCCTTGTGCTCAATTTTGGGCCTGTATGAACTTGTCCCAAAACTGCAAATTCAACAGGTTCATTTTTCATCGAAAATTCACGTTCTGGGTCTAGTTTCTTGTTGGCTACTGATCCAATTTGACAAAACTTTTGCACTAATTCTGGAACGTATTTTCTAACAACAAGTATAACTGGATGCGTTTCACTGAACACATTAGCTGTACGGTTACCACACAAAAATTAATGCATGCTCCTATCCTAAATTTCAAATAACAAAAAAAAATCAAACTCTATGGGTAGCGAAAAATGTATAACATACTCAAGCGATTCATGCAATGAAAATAAAACGTACATTCCTCATTTTCAATATGATTGATTGCCATGTTCCCACGTTATGGTGCGCCGCTGATGCAGCGATTCAATGAAAACTATCGAATTTTCTCTTCTGGAAGGCAATTTCTCCAAATATTTCTATAGAGGTCTCGTGTCACGATATAACTTCTGGTCGCACAAAACTCATTTTCATGAACTATGATACTTTTTTTATATGGTGTAAACCAACGGACGAAAAAAGAATCAATAAAAAAATAATACCATCTCTTCAGATTCTTATCTTTCGTTTTTATCACGGTTCTCGAATTCGCTGGCTGTTTTTGTTTGGCAAGACGAATTTCAGTTGCGAAAAATGAGATAACAATAAAAGCGGGAAGGCAGATAGAATAATAAAATCTGCTTGAAATTACGTTCGGTATTTCATAGAGGAAATGAGAGTCATCAGTTTTTAATAGAGAACTTCCGTGTATAGGTGAAATGAACTCATGTTTGTTGGTGATTTCTCCATGGAAGATAACGCCAATTACTTTTGAATGTCTTCGAAAAATAAATGAGAAAAATAATTCTAAGAAGATGAGGACACCGAAAATTCCTTATGGAATTTGGATCTCAGTGGAGTTTCTCAAATGTTTGACATGATATTCAAGGGTAATATAACAAGAACTTGATAAATAGTCGACTATTTTTATTGCATCTAAATTTTGACTGTATTTCATAATAATTTAACGAGACATTATGTTGGCATTAATAATCTGATGAAAACCCGGGAGCGAAGTTCGAGGGCTTTCATCTCATATTAATTTATGAAGATTATTTCTTGAATCCAATTCTTTATATCAGTCATATGAATGACACTGTATTGTCACGGATTGTAGCATCGATTATCCTATCTATCTCTTCGTTTTTGGTTTCTCCAAACTGATTCATTTTCAAATACTTATACAGCTTCAACACGATTGATTCTATTTGACGTTTTAAGATGTATTTATTTAGAGTACTATCAGATGCACATGTCCCTTGATATATACGTATCATTCTGAATAGTCGGTGACTATTATTGTATACCATGACAAATAGCCGACTATTATTTTCTTCATAATTCTATCGAGAACCTTGTATTTTGACAATTTAATGAGACTATATGAACATTAATAATCTGAATAACTCCCGAGAGCCTTAGCTCAAGGGAGTTATTTTTTTAAGGGGTTATTTTAACGCACCCCAGCAGCAAAACTGTTCATATTTTGGGGTTGACTCTTTAGCAGCATTTGAGATTTACATGGATTATATCATAACAGAAATTTGAAAAAATCCACCGAAACCCAAATTCCAAAGCAGTCCTTTGCAACAGAGGGGCAAAACACAAAACGGATCAATCTGAAAATAGTCCTAGAAAGTGCAGTAGTATGAGTGGAGAAAAAATCACAAATTCATCTCCACAAGTTGCATTGGACGAGTGTCATTGAGGGGTGGGTACATGTTTCGTCTTCAGCCCAATCCAACTTCAGCCTGATACAAATTTTACAAAAAATGTTACACTGAATATTTCCCTTAAGTATAACGTTTATCATAAGAGGAATGCAATTGTCGAAAAATTACAGCGGTAATTGCACCGCGGAGACATAATTGCACTGCGAGAACATCACGTCGGCATGGCACAACACACTTGCTGACAATACTGATAAATGTCAGATATACTTCAAAATACTTAAAATTGTTCAAAAGCGTGTCTAGCACAATTTTATTCATAGTCTTTGTCAGTAAGTAGCTTCTGTAATTTTGCTCAGAAAAAAATCAATACTTATTTATTTCTTTTTCGTGATATATTCCATTGAATTACACTCGTGTATGAAAATGACCAGATAATTTTACATTCAAGCGTGTTATTTCAAAAATTTCACTCCGTTATTTTCATATTTTGTAAAAGAGCAATTCTCATTCGGAGTCGGGCTCTTTCGCCAAAATATGAAACAAATCTCGTGCAATTTTTAGATAACACGCTTTCTTGCGAAGTTATCGGTAATTTATTATGCACTTGTGCAACTATAACCGATAATTGCATTCAGTACAACACAGCTGACGCCACAACATGGCGGCCATCAGCTGATGGGGCGACAAACAAAGCATTTTTGTATGAAAAGAAATTTGGTATTTTGTTGTTGTTAACACGTAGAATGCCACGGTGGATCTATGCGACCAACTAAAACATCAAAAAAAAATCCCTAGAGGCTGTGGTGGGCAGACTTGAACCACGATGTTCCGTATAGACCCACCACTGCCATATGAAATGCAAGGCAGTATGTTTCCAACTGTTTTAGTAAAATATTGCCAGTGTTGGTCTTTGATTTGATGGACTCATGTAACCCACCACAGGCCAGGAAAGTAATTGTTGTAATTATTTGATGATTATTTATTTGACATTTAGTTTTGGCCTTGGCCACTTTCTTGCCAGATAGAGAAACATTCTTCTGGTAGCATCCAGAACAGATCTGCTTTTTCTTAGTTTCGGCAAAAATTATGCCAAGACAAGAATTTAGCGGTGGGCGTGTTTGACCCCCCCCTTGATTATGGCTTTCCCATGTCATTAGAGCAGCGGTGGGTCAACATATCCCACCAAGATCAAAATACGTTTTTTGGCCTCAAATTCAAAATTTGTTCAGCAGTCTATTGATCACCTAATTACTGGTTTTCGGTGAAAAACTGGCCAAATAATAACAGTATTTGGCCAGTGAGGCACACTCTTAAGACCTATATGGTGGCACTCTACGTGTTTTAATGGTTCATTGCGATTTTTAAAAACTTTACAGACATCCAGGGATCCTACTATTTGAAAATATATTGTGATACTCCTTTTTTCATATGAGAAATCAACTAATTTTACTTAAAAACGAGCTTTCGATTGTCATAAGGGATATAACTACTGATAATGAACGTTCACTCAAGATGTCATACGTACGTGATCCTAATTAATTTTGACACATCAATGTAAAAAGGGTATTATCGATGGAAAAGGGGCTTTATCGGTATAATACTGAATGATAGAGTAATAAAATCACCAAAATGTCTGATTTTGACATGATTGAAAAATTATGAGCTATAATATCCCAAGGACATTGATAACTAACGATATAATTTTATCTCAGTTTTCAAAAGCACGTTATTTGGTAACATCCCGACGTCGAAGGCGGAGGGATGTTACCTAAAATAACGTGCTTGAGGAAGTTGTGATAAAATTATGAGTTATTTATCAATGTTCGAGGTATATTCGGTGAGAAATTTTTTTGCAATTCGAACAAAATTATTTATTGAACACAAAGTTATTAGAAGAAGAATTCTTATAATGATATTCCGTTGATCTTGCTGTATTCGCCTCGGTTACTGCGTGGGTGTTTCCATGCATACTATTGATTATTTGGTTATGATGTTCCTGATCAATATTTAAATAAGGTTTTATAGAATTTCCATTATTGTGCCCAGTAATTTTCAACAATTGTTGTTCTTGAACTCCACTCATAGCTAATTGACTGACTGCAGTTGCTCTATTAGAGTGATTGGTTATTTTCCTCTGTTTTGTATCCAAGCCAATTGCTTCAGCAGAAGATTTCGTCCATCCGTTGATTATATTTCTACCCAGAGGCATATTGTCGTACCAGTTATCGCTTTCGGTCTTCCAGTGACGATTTGGCCTTAAAAATAGTCTATTTGTTTTGATATTTGTGCCTCGTTTTGATAATAATTCAATGAATAATCTGACAGGACAAGCATTGTTATCATTATTTTGAACTAACTATTTACTAGAGGCGCAGTTCTTTGAACCCCCTTGGCAGATTTTACTGAAAATTGGATTATATTCTATCCTATTGGTTGGAGATCCATTGTTGTCCTTTTCGATATGAAAATAATCAACTAAGCAAGCAGCACCTTCACCACCTCTCCAAGCCAATTCCACCGCTGCTATGTGATTAAATTTTGCGTAGGAGTCCTATAGGGGTATTTTCATCCCAAAAGTTTATAATTTTACTCATTTCCATTGAAGTTAATAGTACTGAGCTTCTTTTGCGTTTAGTGGAATCTGTTTGTGAATTTCTTCGTGCTGCGTCGCGTGCATTCCGCGCTTGTTTGAATGCAACACTTTTAAAAGGGTCTAGCATGATATTATACTCCTTATTATACTTTTTATGTAATAATTTGCTTGTTATATTCCATACAGTTTTAACAGTAGCCTCCTTAAACCCTGTGCCACCCTTTTTTCTAATATTAATTGCCCAATCCTTGAGTATTAATGCAAGTTCTTCAAAAGTACGATTTCCCTGCAATTCATATTTTTTGGCGTCACAAAACTCTTAAATGTTTTCCAATCATTTTGAACACCGAGGAAGTGACATTTTCGAAATAAATTGAATTACAGAAATGTCAAATAACTTTATTATGTTGGTTGCTTAGCAATGTCATGACATAAGTGATAACTACCCGTGAAAACTATGCATGGTTTCATTGGTAATTTCGACACACATGACTAGAAATAGACAAATTTGATAGGATATTTTTTTGAGCAAAAAATTTTCAACATAAAATGCTCGACTTATAAAAACAATTGTCATAACATTACAAATCAAAACCCACGGAAATGTATTTACCGGGAAACGCCTACGCCTATAGAAACCATTTCGAATTTTCACTCCGTACGACACAATTTTCCTATACGGAATTGCATGTAAAATTTATGTTTTCATTTAGGCTTTGGAAGCTATAAAAACGGAATAGGCCGTTTTTACAACGGGACCATCTCGGCTTTTTGCGAGTCGGTTCAGTGCGGCGGCTTTAAAATTATTGACAGTAAACTTGTGGTACATGTGGTGCAAGTGCATTACCGACTACCGAAATGCATTCATATGAAAGTTCGCCAAGCCCGTTAACTTCGACCTGCACTATGTAACGTAAAATGTTATAGTTGAAGAGCCACTTAACATTTACAGGGTTGAATGTTGTTTTGCAATCGCTTGGTGGGTTGGTCGCAAAATAAATTATCCATTATTTTTTGTAACGTGAATTTAAACGTGGGTTCAAATCTCAACACGATCGCCGCTCCCGGATCTTGCTTGCTCGCACAAGCACTTTTGAGAACTTCTCTCTTAAAACCTGGATGATTAATGATGATAATAATCGTTTTTATTGATAATTTCATGAATATTATGGAATCGCACGTTGAAAGGTAAGACCTCGTTAATCCTTAGCTCGCACAAGTTTCGACTTCTGAGGGCTGTCGTTCGTAGGGGGATGACAGCTGGTTAACGGAAAAAACAATTTTAAACAACAATAAAAATGTTTTTTCGTTTATTGCCTATAATTTCGTAAAACCGACTCATAAAAACAACATATTGGTGGATTCAGCACGAACATTATTTCAAATGATATATGAGAAGACTAGGGGTAGTTTCACTAAATATTTTAAAGTTGGGAGTTGCTAGGGGCAACGACGATGAATATATCAATACATTCAAAAAGTTCCCCCAAGAACAAAAATTGACATAACTTGGCACATAATAAAATGGTGTAACAAATGCTAAGGCACTTGTGTAATTCAATGATTGAACATTTTTGAAATACCATCCTGTATAACAACCCACGTCGAAATATACTTTGTATAATTATCGAACAAATTTTTGATTGCGAAAATAATCAATCTTTCTTGACTCATTGTGATGTATTCGGCCAAATGATAGTCAATAAATAAATGTATGAATGATCGCTTTCATACAATCAGCTAATCTTAAGCCATTGAAGAACGGAAACATTTCGGGTTGAAATAAATATTTAGTACCGGACAGACTTGAAAACCGTTAAATATGCATGACTGTAGTTGATATAGATTTTGACGCGAGGGATATTTGGCTCTGAGACACGTTTTTAAAACTCCACAGAAATGGTGTGAATATAACAAAAATTACGACAAAGCCATTTTGAAATAGGCATTACAAATTTTATTGTTAGTACCAGAAAAAATTTATTACGGAATTGACGAATGAGAGAGGCTTCAAATCTATGAGTAGGAAGGCTTCTGCTATCCGGCCAACGGGGAAACAAAAATCTCTGTTGACATTGTTTTTTTTCGTTAACCAGCTGTCGTCCTACGAACGACAGCTGGCACAAGTCGAAACTTGTGCGAGCCAAGGATTAACGAGGTCTTTTAACGTGCGATTCCTAGCACTTTCTCAGGCCATCAGAAGAATGAATTGGAATCACTGGCATTGAACCAGTGACCGGTAAAACCAGAATGATTGAAAGCATTGACTCTAACCACTAGGCTACCTGAACTTTTTGGTTTCCAAAACTATCAATTCCGTTTCAGATTCATCAAAAAATAGTATCATCGATGTATCAGAGAATTTATTTAGATCGCTATTCATTCTAGAGATAGTCAGTGGCAAGTCTTGAAAATGGAATGACAAATAATATGTCTGGGTGTCATTAGTACACTATCTCACAGTAATCCAATCCTTCTGAAAAGTTGAATGTATATAAATAAAACGGCAAGGGTTCTTCAATGATTCCTTGAGGATCATCTCGGCACATGAAAAATATTCTTGAGCTTCCATTGGATAAAAGTAATCTTTGGCTTGTGTTGATCAGATATTTTTCCAAATCATAGTATGGCTCCCTTGCCAAGGCCAATGTATCTAGCAGAATACCATGGTTTAGGATGTCATAAGCTTTGGTATAATATAATGTATTATATAGGAATCGTCAGTTTGAATTTTACAGTAGTAGTGTTGAACGAAACATTTCATGATCTTGAACAAAAATTAACAGTTGCTCTATAACAATTTTTTTTCAACAACATGGATAATGCGGGCAGCAAACGAATCGGTATGAAACGAGACAGCTCTCTAGGGCTCGCATTATTAAGTACTATAGGACGACATTCGGAACTTTCCCCGATATGAGAAAATATTCCTTTCCTGAGCATATGCCGATAATGTGAGTGAAAAAAAAAATATGGGGTGGATTTGTCATGTACTTCAATTTGCAGTAGAATCATAATTCCTGAAACCCATGTTCTTTCGCAGTGTATACATTATCATAATATGAATAACGGTATCTATCAGAATGTTTGCATGTGTTTAATTTTTTCCCTGTTGTTGATTTTCAATATTATTGCCGGAATATTTGTTAGTTTTTCTTTAATTGGTATATTTATGTGTCTATTTCCATTAATTTTCATGAATTGCATCGTCAGCAAATATGAATCCTTGAAATTGAGTGATAAGAATTTGGAAAGAAATCGAAAATGAAATGATAGCAAACATATCAAAAAATTCATTTATTTCCGTCTGACATCAGGGCTCTTCTGCTATTGGACATACGACAGTTGTACGTTTCCATCGGGTTATATTATTTATGAAAATGGAAAGTCATATCATGTTAATATCATCCTAGAACATACAGCTGCTCGAAATTGTGACATGATGTAAATGCAAATACCTTGTGAAACTGACTTCACTTTGTCACTGCAGTATACTGAATAATGTTACTTCATCTTTGAAACTGATTGCATCGTGTCTATGTCATCTGCGATTGTTTTATAATGCAAGCGCTGTTGCTGTTCACGCATAAATATTTATAATTTCATCGTTCATTTTTGATAATTCTGATGGCATGAAACTAATTATTGTGAAGGAATTGCTTGTTGAATGAATTTTATCTTATTGGAATACATCCCAAATGGATACGTAGTTATTGCAATGGTCGATTCGTCACAACTCCGGAAGCACTTCCATTGAAATTTATTTGTTTGAAATTCGTTCTTCCCATGAACCTGCTTACGCCCTTAAGAGCAACCATTAAAAGTTAACTATATACCATTATTGTGGGCTATGGGTGTAACTCAAATGTATCAAACCAAAATTCATTAAAATTTGTCGACAAAATTTAAAATTTTGGACAATGAAGCTAATCTTCCTATTTAAAAAACCATAAGAGTTTTGCTGATAATGTATAATGTAATAAGTAAACATTAAAACGGCTGTTGCCCAGGTAGGTCGGCCAAAGGTGCCACTGCAACTTTTATAGATACTATTTATGAAGGCATCGACATTTAGCTGAATTTTTCTTCAATTTATTATGCAGTACTTGTTCGAGTGAAATTCCTTGCATGGATTATATCCTATATATGTATTTCAGGAGAATTTGTGTGAAATGGGATGATACAGACTTATTCAATGTGGACCTAAGCGTTCCACAGGTCTCTGTTTTGATATATATCAATGACCCACCACAACATATAGACACAAAGTCATCCTTTCTTTTTGCCGATAATACTCCCATTTCCTCAGAAGCTCTTGGTAAACTTTAAGTCAAACTCAACACAATAGGAAAAAAATTCCCAATATGGTGCCACACTAATAGACTCAATTTAAATGCTGGTAAAACGGTGCTGGTGCAATAAAAAAAAAGCACATTTAGCAATCAATACATGTTTATATTAATATTGCTTCTGATTTGAGCTGGAAATTTCACACCATTTACATATGTAAGAGAATCAAAAGCAGCTGTTATATTTGTTACAACCCAAGAAAGTTTTAAATACGAAAAATCTATAAGATGTTCACCACGCAATATTACATTCAGTTCTCTAAAAAATATACTTTTGTGGGGCAGTGGAGTTGACATAACTCGAGCTTTTACAGCATTTATTACACACATTCATGAAAAACATTTCACCATTACTATTTTAAACAGCTACATATATTTATATTATTTTGTATTAATGTTAGCAGTCAGAGTTGAACAAACGATGCCTTCCCGAGAATTCCATAATCAAAACCGATCCGCTATGTTCTAAACCGTCTACCTGCATAGAGCAAACTGTCTGTACTATGACCACACCTCGTAATAACATCGCGCTCATGGCTACTATGATTTTGATTTTTATAATGCAACTGTGGTTATATAAACGTCAGTGAAAATTTAATTCTGACAATTACAGAACTGAAAATTTTAAAATGAGTAATATTAATTGAAAACTAGATGATGGTGATGAAATCGATGGAATTAATTATTTATTTAAATTGCGTGTTGTCCAACTTGGCCTGACGGCCTCGTCGGATAATTTCACGTCGAGTGCAATAAACACTTAATTTTTGCACTTGTTGCATAAATAACTATTAAATGGGTGGTTTTACTCCACCGTTGATTAAATTTTGCGTATCCATCTAGTTGCTAGTATACCTATTCACAATCATGTATTATGTCTATATCATTGATATGTTTATATATTTATATCAATCAGTACGGTTTTCAATTGGATTTGGAGTTCATTGATTCTTACTGACCAGGACGTGGATAAATTA
The DNA here is from genome assembly GCA_958502065.1 of Chrysolina americana. Lineage (NCBI taxonomy): Eukaryota > Metazoa > Arthropoda > Insecta > Coleoptera > Chrysomelidae > Chrysolina > Chrysolina americana. Next base: position 47,975,444 of record OY293417.1, on the reverse strand, counting down.
AATACAACTAACGAAAGGTTGTTAGAGGTTAGAAAAGGATATCAGATACTCTACTGCAAGCGTTACATAATATGGATAGAATCTTATAAAGTATAAGTGGTGGTGCTGCTAGCATAATTCTACTGCATCTACTCAAATCTACTCTAGGAGCAAACTGAACCTTGACCAAATAATTTATAATAAAGCTTTACAACCGCCACCTATAGGAATCCTTCTCTAGTATCGGTACTTGAGGTTCACAATCGACTACTTAACGGTAAGAAATTATTATCTGCAATTCATGAATTCTATAGTTCACTTGTTTGTAGGTAGGTTCTGAACAAATGCTTCAAGGGTCCGCATATTGATTAATTTAATAACTGCTACCTCCTATCCAAGTTATGAACTCTTTGGATATACCTATATCTATATACCTAATTATCTTTAATATCAGAACACTCCAAGTTGGATTATGGCGCAAGCTCTGGAAAATTGCTGGACAATCTGATACTTGCAAATTATTTTCATAAACTGAGTAGTAAAATTATATATATTTTTTGGAACGGTTATCCTTTCTAATTTCTGGCAAACTCAACTAACCCGTAAAAATATGTTTGATTTTCAAACTGACGATTTTTGTATTATTGTGGAATAACCATTCTGAGGAATAAATGCTTATTATTTATTAAGCTGAAGATTTTTTAATCCATTTGAATTAATCAAATTATCGAATTTCATAGCTCGACTGAAGGATTCACTGTTGTGTTCAAATTATCAATGTTACTCCTAAGGTGACATTTGGAGTTTGTAACAAAACCTAAATACACACATATTGGGCAGTGACCACATCAATCGATGCCATTGGAAACACAAAAAAATCTGAATGCGAGATACTGGATCGTAGTAGACATGACATTTCGAAGAAGGATCGGAGCCTTTCAAACCAAACTATACCAACTAGTATTACAGGAATTGGTGGAAAGCTAATTTTACAAAACCATCCAACCGAAGTAATTGATTTCGTCTAGAAACAGAATTTTCACTTATAATCTCCCTAGAGCATTAATTATTTCCGGGAATTTTCTCGAAGTGCGAATTTTCTTAAAAAATTCGCAGCTGAGGAAAATTTCCGGAATATTAATTCATTTTCGCGGGAGATTCGGTAAGAAAATTTTATACCAAAACTTTCTTTAAATAGAAATTAAATTGGTGACATACTTAGGTGACATATTATTATCCATGTAACGGACATCATTGTAGGCCATTGTTAAGGCTTTGTCTCACAACAGCGAATTGCGAATTATTTTTTTTGCGGATTTGATATCAAATATTTTATTTTCCCTATGCTCTAGTGGATTGTGGTTTGAATAATTAATTAGAGAAGCAAATATTCTACCAAAATCACATAATTTTATAGTACTAGAGGAAAGGGAAAAAAGTTGAGGTCTACTTCTATCGGACGCGAATGAATTACATCGGCGGCACCTTCATTTATTAATCTCGGATTTGTTGTCAAATATTGTATTTCCCTATGCTCTATTAAAATGTGCTTTAATTAATTAAATAACAGATAATAACATGTACCTATAATTAAGTTATAAATAAATATCTATCAAAAATATTTTACTCCACTGTGTTTATGACAGCTGTCAAGCCAGAGGGAAATTTCCACTTATTAATTTCCCTCCACGCAGGGTGACCACGAGGTAGGGTACGCCCCCCAATTTCTCTATTGTTTTGAAGATACAGGTTTCAAATTTAATACGCATATTTTGACTCCATTATCAAGAGTTCACCACTTCCGATTTAACCAGAAGTGACCCCACACTTTTTTTTTCAAATGACACCCTGTACAATATTTTTCATCATCCGGAAGAACACGCAATTTGTGATAACACTGTTTTTGAAAATTGAAAATCGGTTGAAAAATGGTGGAGCCCAATTTTCATGGCCAACTTAGTTCGATTGAACAATCTCTGTATCTCCACCCTTTTTCAACCGATTTTCAATTTTGAAGAACAGTGTTATCACAAATCGCGTGTTCTTCCTTATAATGAAAAAAAATGTACAGGGTGTCATTTGAGAAAAAAAGTTTGGGGTCACTTGCGGTTAAACCGGAAGTGGTAAATTTTTGGTAATGGAGTCAAAATATGTGTATTTGAATAATATATCGACTTACCAAATTTGAAATCTGTATTTTTGAAACTCTAGAAAAATTGGGGGGCGTACCTCACCTCGTGGTCACCCGGTATACTTAGTACATTCTGGACTATGATTTGTTATAACTATGATAACCAATCAATAATATATTGGAACTACGCTAAAAAAACCGTAACCCCTGTTTATAGCAGATTTCTCTCCTCCTCGAGGAGCAACTTCATGGAGAAGCCAATTTATTTCACTATATCGGCTTCATCTGAGTAATAGTTGCATCTCAATTTGAGAGGAAAAATGCATCATTCCTCTACTGACAATAAAACTTTCACGACTCTTGATATGTTTTATTATAGACAGACGTTGTAAGTTATGCTCCGAATAAATAACACTAGGAAAGTTGGAAACTGGAAACTTTAAACTTGAGTTGTATTCTCATCTCATTCCTTTATGTTAAAAGTAGACTGTTACTTGGAAAATAGATTCGGTGTTCAAGAAATAGAAAATGTGTTTTTAAATGATAAGTAACAAAATGAGTATTTTTTAGTTGTGCAACGTGAAAAATTAAGTATCAACGTGTTTAGTAACGTATTCTATATACAGTATCCGCCATAAGGTTGGCTACATATGGGAAGAAAATTTGTTATCAAAATTTCTGAAAATTCTGATAGCGGTTCGTTTCTGCAAGTCTGACAACTGAAAAATTCGCGACCTAAGTTCTGACAGAAATTTGAAAAAAATATGTTATGGAATACAATTACTAAGAAACATTTAATACTCGTTTTGTCTGAAAACAGCTTTAATAACCTAAATAACATAAGTTTCGGTCAAAACTAATAAAACATTTGTGGAATAGATATTTTGCGGGAGATTTATTATGACTATTTCACTCATCTTAAAATTCTCACATAATCTGACCAATTGCAAACCAAAGACAACTCGTGTTATCGCGATATCAGCAGCTGTCTTTCAATTCTGTTTGGAGGATCAGCTTCGGTATTTTCAACGACGTAACCATGGCAACACAAAGTTTGGCAGTTCTATCAATATTAATTGTACCTGATTGTGTCAAAATGAGCCGCTTCGGTGCAAATTCAAATGAAATTATGAAATGAAACATTTTATTTCAATAATTTGTTTATGACTGTTATACATTGTTCGTATTTATATTAATGAAGAAACTTTATTCATGAAATAGTCTAATTAAATTCAACTCGTGATTGAATTTATCTCATAAGTCTATCTTTTATTTCCGAACTCAACTGATTTGTTTTGAGAAAACACCACTCGTCCTGCAGACTCGTGGTGTTTTCACGAAGCATTTCAGTTTCGTTCAGAAATAAATCGACAGACTTATCGCGAAAATTCAATCAATCGTGGTATTACTCCTGAAAACACGATCTAGTCTTGTCACTAGGTGTAGTCATACCATTTGATGCTCATAAGCTTATTCAATTTTCTCAACTCAACCCGTAAATGAAAATTTAACTAACTAAAATATGTAATTAACACTGTATAATGCATTAGTCATCCGTACTAAATTCAATAATTTAATATTTGTTAGTAAATCAGAAGTTCAAAAACTTGCGCTCCAAAACTATTGCTACATGGCGAAAATTATCATACGACAAGAGAAGCAGCTAAAATTTTTAATGGAAGAAATCCAGATGAAAATTTTCATTTCATATACTACGGTGTCAAAGATATTGCAAAAATTTAATGAATTTCGTTTAGTTAAAAACAATTAAAGAAGTTTTCAATTCAAGTCTGTTGTAAATAATGTAAACAATGTTTTAAAGACCATTATGGCGAAGAAGGGAAAAATGTCGAATTTTAAAAGCAAATTCAGTGTCACTCATACAAACCAAAATTTGTGCACGTACGGCGAGACAGGGATTGAGACGCCACGATTTCATTTTTGTGAATGGTTCTAGGGAATGTTCAACGACAATCGTAATTTGAAAAGAAATATGATATTTTCTGACAAAGCAACTTTTATCTCGAATGGTATCTTCAGTTCTCATAATAATTATGATTGTAGATGGTGGACAGATTATAATCCTAATTTCATTATTGAATCCAAGAACCAATATAAATTAAAAGCAAATACATGGTGTGAAATTTTAAATAAGCGAATTGTAGGTCGCTTCTTTTTTCAGACAAAGTTCAAATGGCGAATCGTATTTGAACTTTTTACGGACCTTTATCGACAACCTACCATAACAAGAGCGGATTTAATTATTTTTCAAAAAGATGGGGCTTCTATTCATTCTATGAATGATGTGCGGGAGTGGTTGAACAATGAGTTTGGTGAGCAGTGGATATAGGTCGATATTCAGGTAATGCTTGGCCTGCTAATAGGTCTCCAGACCTAATGCCGTGTGATTGAAAAAATTGTTCAAAAAATTTTTTTCCGTTAACCAGCAGCTGTGAAGTCGAAACTTGTGCAAGCCAAGGATTAACGAGAACAATGCCCATTTGGAAATGTAGAATATTCGAAAATTTGTATAAAAAATTGTGCAGCACTGATCAACAGAACTGTTTTTGTAGCCAACTTCATGTACGACACTGTATACGATTCATGCCACTTAAATGAAATTTATATCAAATGAATGGTATACTACGCTATATATATGTATATATTGCCCTGGATTTTTGAATTGTTATCTGCAACAGTATGTTATAATCGTTTTTAACAGTCCACTGTTGTCTAGATGACATGCTTTAAGTTTCATTAGAAACAACGATTAACTACTGAAAAGACGAATTCATAAATTTGATCTACTAACTTTGCGTGAAAACTGAAATGAAGTTACGTGCCCAGAGTTACGATAACTGAAGTTGCCATCGATAGAGTGAATTTTAAAAACTATTCCGCTAGTATGCTAAGCAACGTTTGCCCCAAATCCGTCATCAACGATTCCTTTTGACCTAGTGACAATTCAATTGTACCCTTCCTGTTGGGATCAATACACCCTTCTTTGACGACTTGTGGAAATCGGGTTCTAAAGGGTTCAAGTAGACATTCAAGTTTTATTGCCAATTTCATTGAAAATTTTCCACCACCATTTTCAATCCAATCAGAGTCTATCTTTTTGTTTGGTTACCATAAAAATCAAAAATCTTTCCGGGATTTTGTATCCTTTAGGGTACCCTGGACGAAATTAGGAAGTAGAAATTTGTATATCAAAATAATGACACATGTAATGGACTAGATAGTTTTTTTATAAAAGAAAAGATTCTTTTATTACAGGAAAGATTTTTTTATTACTCTTTGTGCAAATCAAAATTGAACAATTACTACTTCTTTTATTGTTTTTTTTTTAATTTCTTCTTAACTGATTACGTATATTGAATGTTTTTCAAAATCTAATAAAAAATCTTCTTTCTTCAGTCGTGAGTAAGAAAGGGCACCCGTATCAAATATGCTTACGTGAATAAATATAATAATTTGAAACCATTCGAATAAACTTAACCTTACATATCCTAGACACGAGTAAATTCTTCTGTATTATACTAAACAGATTTTCCTATGGATTTTGGAGGTACGACAAATATTTCAAATATGTGTGATACACAGGATTGCTATCATTGTTTGCATTACGTATATACTGGAACTTTTTTCATGTTATTTCGATTTTTTGAATAAGGACACAAGAACTCTGCCACAAATTAGATTTATAGGTCATTATTATGCACTACCAGTGGGTTGAACCGTCAGCAAAATAATTGTCCTCAATTTTTCAAAAGCCACATAAACTGTTATTTGATTCATGTAAGTATTTGGAAAAGGCAATTACATCATTTAAAATTTTAATAAAAAAACCTTTAATGAACATAACTTTGGTGATAAGTGTAAAATAAATTTGTTTGACTGATTTTTACTAATTTGATCAACATTATCATTTTCACAATTTTATTTAAATACCTTGTACCTACAAAATTGTTTCAAACTATTTTTATTAAATTTATTCAACTGAAACCATACTAAAAAGTCCTACTACACGAACTTGTATCATAAATCATACTAATGATTGTATTTTTTAGCTATGCCATTAAACGAATATTATTATTATAAATATCAATTTTGAATCAATATGTAAATCTGTCATTACAAAACGAGAATGACAATTGAAAGATATACCAAAAAAATTATAAAAAAAAAACATTGAAAAAGAACTACCAATTTTTTTGCTACTTCCGATATGGATCAATGGTAATCCCAAAATGAAATTGGACAGGCACTCTAATAGTTATACTAACAAGTTCGAAAAGAGTACCTTACAAGTGCGGAAATTGACATTTTTCATAAGAGTTGAACTTCCAACCATGAAAATGTGGAGTCGAGTAAAAATGTTTATTCGTAATAAAAAAAATAATAATCTTTTTTTTTTTCAATTGATTGTTTTTTGTGCTCCACATGTAGGTAAAGGTAAGTTATGTATTTGACAGCGGCTGTAAATATAAACAAAAATTACTTTTTCTACAACCACACTCCAAAACATGCTTTTCTGCATAGTTTTACGTTCGCAAACATGATTATTTCGCACAATAATTGAAATTTGATATTAGTGTGCCGCAATGTGACATTTCTGTGTCACAAAGTGACATTTCTGTGCCAAAATTTTTCAGTACCTAATTTCTAAGCAATACAGTTTTCGTGACAGCAAGGTGAAAGTATATTTTGAAAATTCTGCATTTCGAAGGGATATTCGATCAGGCAACTTCAAGAATGAATAGACAAAGTCTATTGGTTTATATAATGTGAGGGAAATTGTCGTACAAATTCATAATATTTTGTCCCGTCATTTTTTAATGAGATTGAACTAAAATGGATAGCGACAGTTCTGAAATTGAAAATATTCCGCCAGAACTAAGAGAACAAGTTAATTCATTGTCATTGAATTCACTACCTTCAACTTCAAGAGGAAAATATGAAAATGCATACAAAGAGTTTATGGATTGGAAGGAAAACTACAAAACTAAAAGTGTTTCTGAAAATATAATGTTGGCATATTTTGAAGAACTATCCAAATCAAGAAAAGCCTCTACTCTCTGGTCAATATATTCAATGCTAAAATCGACTATTAATATTAATCACGTAATTGACATATCAACGTATGCAAACGAGCTTTTTTAAAGAGAAAGTCTGACGGATATTTCGCGAAGAAAGCACAGACTCTGACATCCGAGGAAATATATATATTTATAAAAGAAGCCCCGGACAATATATACCTGTTAACAAAGGTAATGTTAAGAGAAAAATTTACATATTTGACAATAAAACGTTAATATTTATTATCGTAGGTTGCAATGGTTATCGCAATTAGTGGTGCATGTCGAAGAGGAGAATTATGGAAGCTAAAAATGAATGACATAGAATACCTACATTCAACTCTAATAATAAAATTACAGGACACAAAAACAAAAGTTCCGAGAAGTTTCATAATTACCGGACCATTTTATAACCTTTGCAAAAAATATATTTCTTTGCGTCCTTCTAATCTTTCTGAAAATCGTTTCTTTTTAAATTATCAAAAAGGAAGATGTACACGTCAAGTGGTAGGAATGAACAAATTTGGTAAAATTCCCCAAGAAATAGCAACATTTTTAAAGTTACCGAACCCAAACTTGTATACAGGGCACACATTCCGGCGGACATCGGCAACCATGTTAGCAGACGCAGGAGCTGATCTGTTGCCACTGAAACGCCATGGTGGCTGGTGGTCAATTAGCGTAGCCGAAGGTTATGTTGATGACTCTTTGCACTCCAAAATGAACATTTCAAATAAAATAATGCATTCAGTTAACCCACAAATGTCAAATATAGTGTCAACAAATATGAACCAGATATCACACCCTTCATTTCATTTTCGCCTTCAACTTCTGTAAAAATAGTAGAAAATTTCGCGAGTAATGCACATTCAATATCTACATCTAATTTGAATATTACAGAAAATGTTTCCAAAACTAACTCTCCCAGAATTTTAATTCAAAATTGTTTCAATTTTACAGTGAATATAACTACAAATAAAAACTTTTTTTAATCATACCAAGAATAAATTTTTGAGTGATTTTTTTGGAATTTGTTTCTCAGTTATTACCATTAACAACTAATAGTTAATAATTAACTTAAATATATGTAAATAATTATTATAATAAATATTTGTTTGGAAATAAACTTAATTATACTATAAAAAGGAATTAATATTCAGCGACGTTCAGTTCAGAAAAAACAAGAATGAGAGCGGCTTAAAATCCTCTCCTTCTTCCCTTGCTTCTCTTGGGCATCATAAAGCTAAGAATGAGTCACTGACATTTCATTCCATCTTATAGTATAGTATTATTTTTAGCAAATAGAAAAAGTTGTAGAAAAAGTATAATGTGTAACACGAGCAGAAATGCAATTTCTCACTCGTTTGAATTGCAGCACTCACTTGCGCTCGTGCCGCAACTTTTTCAAACTCGTGAGAAATTTGCACTTTTCTGCACTTGTTGCACAATATACTATTATGCACACGTGCGGAGAGTCACCTTCCGCACGCGTGTAGATAGCGAGTGAGTACTTTCTTCAGCAAACGCGCGTAATTTGCTATATAACCGCCAGCAATTTCGTTTGGGAAGTGTCTTTCTACCACACTATTGCCTATTTTCCAGATTTTCCCCCATGCAAGAGTTTGTTCAAGAACGCTTAATAATATATGTTCTAACTATATATTTGATTTGAGCGTGTGGAAAAATTACTCTATATACCCAAACTAAATTACTTACCTACGTGCGAGTATATGATAAATCATGCATGCTTGTGAAAAATAGTTATGTTGCTGTCACGTGCCGAAAGTGTTACTTATCCGCTCACAAATAGAGTGGGATGAAAGACGCGGGGGAGTGGGAGTATGAGAATATGAATTTGTTATTTGTGGATAGTACAGTCAACTCAGTTTTGAGACGAGAATCGGTTGTAACACCACCAAATTTGGCATGCTAGTAGTTGATATCATGTCAAATATGGAAAAAAATTGTGTGCCAAAAAACCAAGGGTGGAACCCAAAAAAAAATTTCAGTTTTATTTTGGAAAAAAATATGGTTTGAATACGGTTGAAGATCATTCAATTCTCTACAAGAATTCCCTATAAAATGAGCCCGTAATCTCAGAAAACATGCTTAAACGCCGACATCAAATTTTAGGCTCGTGTTAGCCCGCCGCTGCAAGTTCCGACGGTGCTGAACGTTAAATGTGTCATAACTTTTCTAAAAATTATAAAAAAAATTAAAATAAAAGTGTATTTTGGTAGTGAAGACTTCAACTTTTTCATGCAAATATAATATGAGTACCTAAGTGGTTGTTTTTACCACGTAACATAATCCAACTGGGTTTTTTACGAAGGATGCAGAAATCATAGATATTTCAGTTAATCCGGAATAATTTCACTGAAGCAGGAACGATTACCCTCTTTAGACAATAGGCAATAATTTAAGAGTAGTGAGACAGGTCTCACTTACCTACACACGCAAAAAAAAAACAACTGGGTTTTGTTTCCGCCCCATTTTCAACTCCCTCAAAATTCCGACATCTTAGCCAGTAAATGTTGAAAATAATCGCTTATACACTTTATATATATGCCCTCCATTAAATTTTCAAAGTGATCCGTTGTCTGGTTCACCAGAAACGTCTAATGTGCCATCCACCGTGAATAAGCCTGTATTATCATGCACTGATCTTTTCTGAAGTAAACGCAAGTATATTAGCTGAACCTAACCTTACCCATCCTCCTGAAAGTATCACAAGACTACTTTGTAATTTTACGATGGCCTGTTTACTTTCCGAGAAAACTCCAAAAGTCGAAATTTTTTTGTGTTCCACCCCTTATTTTGTGGTAAACAATTTTTTTTTCAACTAAACATGATGTCAAGAAGTCACGTGCCAAGTTTCATAGTGTTACAATTCATTCTCGGTTTTGGCACAAAGTCTGTTGATATTGAACTAGGAGTCGATATATCAAATACATCAATTTTGTCAAACTAAAGGCCAGTTTTATAGGTTCCAGTTAACTCCAGATTGACTAACTAATGGTTTAGAATGGGAACTAAACAGTATTATCTAACGGAATCATTCACATTCTAAACTATTAGTTATTCTATTCGGAGGTAACTGGAACCTATAAAACTGGCCCAAACCAACCCACCCACATAGTTGTTATAAACAGTATATTTCAAGCTTCTCGATATTCATTTATGAGTAATGTCAGATGATGATCATTTGCCAAAATAAAGAAGGGCGTAAAACATTTCAAATATGTTTAAATCTTCTGGTTCTCTCGAAAAGTACAATGTAGTGCATTGAAGTAGGGTTGTTTTTTATTTAAAATTCTAAATGCTGTATGTTCATGGAAAAATATTTCTAGAAACCAAGTTTCAAAGCTTTGGTTGAATTAATAAGCCGTGGTTCGGTGAGTCCTGCCTTACTGAGAAATAAAGACGGTATGACAACTTTTATGTGGTGTTTCAAAGGCACATGAACAGTGGCATGCATAAGTTTGTTCTATTAAAGTAAACATTGAAGAAGTATAGACCTCCAGAATTACTCTTCCATAAGTATATTGGGTTCATTTGTTCAAATCGCCATTTCCATTTCTTTCAACTGGTCACTACTTCATAGTGAGATACAAAAATGATAATAGTTGAAGAAAAAATATAATGCGCACATCTTGTTGATTCGCAGAAAGAAATGAAATGTTTAATTATCTTCGCAAAATAATTCAAGGAAAATAACGCTCAGACTTTAAAGGAACATATTTCAGAAGGAACGATCAACTTGATTAAAACATTCGTTATATTAATATCACTAAGTGAAATCCTCTTTCTTTTGTAAAGTGTACTACAATTTGAAAGATGGAAATACAGCAACAGACAAATAGAGAACAGCGCTAAGATTCTCTTTCATATAATTCCTTTGAATGCTTCCTCAATAGAAATGAGGAGTGTATTTGGAAAATAAATTCTGCAAGTAAAGAAGGGAATGAGATGAATTATAGGAACTAATTCCACAAATATAATAACTTCTCGAGTGATATTTCAAAAATGTGATAATTTAAAATAATGTTGTGAAGATCAAATCGTTTCCTGGGTATTTTCTACCAAAAACATTTCAAGTATTTGCAATATTTTAGTATTAGTTTTAGCTCGTAACCGATACAAAGAAATATACTGGGTGGGCCACCGAACACAGTCCATCGAGTTTAGAGATTTTTACGTGAATACATCAAATATCGCGTGAACCCAACAATTTTTGTTCAAGGGGATATATTCTGACCGCTGAAAAATGTGAATTGACTTTAGTTGGAATTCTGACAAAGGATAGTTTTGAGTAATCCGTGCTATTATTATACTGGAGGTGGACAACCACTCCGTATTTTAACAATTCATTTTTTTCTTTCATAATTTTGTGCCGAGAAGAATTCGGAATCGTTTCCAAATTCTAGTGTGTGCCATTATACTCGCCGCACTGGGTTTAAATACCTGGTAACACTGTTTCATAAAACATTTTCACAAAATACGTATTCTTATGGTCGATTCAGTCATGTATTGTACTCGTGTACTCTGGTAAATAGACTCCATTAATCGTTATTCCATTTTTAGCAATTAGTTTGTTGTCTGCAATAAAAAAAAACAGATTCGATAAATGTTTGTTGGCTAGTAATGAATTTTAGTTTTGTGCGAATGGATGTAATGCTAAAGGCAGAGAGCTCCCCCCTAAAAGTTCGACGAATATTGGATTGGTTAAGCTGCAATCTATTAATTCATGCATTTGGCTATGTTTCTCCATCTAATCCTGTATTTATCTTGCCAGTTTATCACTCCTGCCCTGGGGGGCAAGGTTTGAAATATTTCACTAGTGGAATTAAAATTTCGAAAAAATGTCACAGATATAATTCGGATACTCTTTAGCTGAAGAAATTTTCATTTCACTTGCGAGATATAATTGTATATGGATAGAATCATCAAATTTGTTATTTTGGTTTTGTAGCATATACTTGAGGTTTATGTTTTTGGTCATAGTTTGCAGAAGTTTATAGTTTATTATTAGCAAAGTATTAGTGTGGCGCGAGAACCTTTTTTTGTTAGACCTTCAGCAAATAGTATTGAATATCGTTGTGGAAATTATAAAAGATGATGTGTAAACGCCAAGAATGGCGATCCACCCTTGTAGACAAGATTCTTTCAACCTGAGTGACCACCATAATTTATAGACTTTCCAAAGAAGCAGCTTGAGAATTGATACATGTATTGGAACCTCAGTTAACAGCTGATGGATGCATGGCGGTGGGGATGCACCGTCCATATCGGAGCCTTCTAGAAACCGGGCGAAATCCTGAAGTAAACAGCCTTAGTCCTGTGCAGGGGGTTCCACAGGGCCGGAATATTCCTTCCCCCATACTCGTGGGAACATATGACCGAGGAAATGAACACAAAATGTCAGTCCCGGGGATAAGGATAACTCAGATCAACCTTCAGCTTTGTAAGGCGGCTTCGGCAGTCCTTACAGTTTGACGTTGCCCTTATACAGGAACCATGGGTTAGACAAGGGAAGATAAGAGGACTGAGGGGAGAATGCGGAGAGCTTATATACAGCAGATTAGCAGAAGTCCCTCGGACCTGCATAACCATAAAAAAACATATAAAAATACTGCCGCTAACGAATTTCTGTTCCAGAGATCTTACAGCAGTAATGATCAGGACGAAGGTGGGGAACGGGACCAAGGAGCTAGTACTCGGATCGGCCTATTTCCCATCAGACCACCCTAAACCACCACCCACAAAGGATGTAGAAGACCTGGCGAGACATTGTAGAAACAAAGGACTGCAAGTTATCATCGGTTGTGACGCTAATGCGCCCCACATTACTTGGGACAGCAGCGACACTAACGAAAGAGGTGAAAATCTACTACAATTCATAATGGCTAACAACCTGGACACGCTGAATGTAGGAAACAAACCCACCTTCATTACAAAAAACAGGAGGGAGGTACTCGACGTAACAATAGCCTCAACTTATGTGAGTAACCTTGTTACAGAATGATGATGATGTAAGTTGCTCGGATCACAGATACATTGAATTCATAATGAAGAGTGACATCTACAAAGAGACTTATTGGAACCCACGGAAAACGGATTGGGAAGCGTACAGAGCAGAACTAACTCTGTAATGTACTCAGAGGCAGTCTGGCTCTCGGGTATATACCAAATCCATGGAGACAAGTTAGGGTTACCTTTATACCGAAACCTGGAAAAGCTGAACAGGATTCGGCAAAGTCCCTAAGACCAATAAGTCTCATGTCATTTGTACTTAAGACTTTGGAGAAGCTAGTGGATAGAAATATTAGGGACGGTGTGCTGGTGGAAACAAAGTACAAAGAGCAGTTCGAGGTTTATCTTGTGTTCATGGACTCTTTATATCACTTGCTTTATTATATGAATCGCGTCTATGGTTGATTTTTCTTATGTAAATTCGCTTTGATATGATCCTATTATGTTTTTTGTAATACTTGCCAACCTTGATTGTATTACTGATGTCATTATTTTATACGCTGTGTTGAGTAGTGTTAATCCTCGGTAATTCTTACAGGTTTGTTGGTTTCATTTTTTATGGAGTTATTATTTGTCCTGTCTCCCATTCTTTTGGCATTCTCCTCATTAATGAAAGCACCCTCTCCTTTATCTCATGTCTTCCGTATTTTATAAATTCGATGTTAATTTCATCTTTTCCGGGCGCCTCATTTCAACATTTCGCAATGACTCTTTCTATCTCCCTTCTGGTGGGATCATTTAATATATTATTTTCTTCTTCGCTCATTTCCTCTTCATCTTCCACTACTATTGCTCTCTGTTCATCTGTTGCGGCTTCATCTACCAATAATTCTTTGTAGTATTCCATCCAAACTTGTTTGTATTGCATGTCTTCTTGTATCACTGTTCCTTCTTCATTCCGTTTGTTTTAATCTTGCTCTTTTTATTTTGTTCTTTAATTTTTGTATTTCTATTTTTACTTTCCTGTTCAAATTTTTCTGTCCGTCCATTTTCTTTTACACTGCCTAATCAGCTTCTTTGCTTGTCTCCTTAGTGTTTCATATTCTTCTTTGTCTTCGTTTTTCTCAGTCCTCATCCATTGAGCCCTAGCCCGTATTTTATTTTCTGTAACTTTTTTAAGCATACTGATCCATAATCTTATAATTTGACTGGGACAATAACTTCAGTGGAAAGGAGCTTCTCAACTTTGGAAAGATTAAAAAGTTACATTCGAAACCAAACCGACAAAATAGACTGAACGGTTTAACATTGATGTCCATACACAGAGACATAAAAAATAGACATTGATGCTGTTCTGAGCAGTTTTGCTAAACGTTCGAGGAGGATCAAGTTATTTTAGGTTTCCGAAAAAATATAGAAATAACACCTGTCTTGATATATTTCTGAAACAAAATTTCAATTCTCAGAAAGATACATTTATAGACTTATACCCAAAGAAAATTCCTAGCCACTGTCAGAAAGAATTCATTTCTTAAGAATTAAGCCAGGCGCAAACATTGCCAGGAATTTCTTATTGGATGTAAATCACCATACGGGGTGTTTCATAATAAATGCGCAGGACTTCAGGATATGATAGCCTTTCAAGAATATGAAAACAAGTTCCTATTAACTTACCCTCTAAAATGCACCATTTTTGACATACAGGGTGTTGAATTTAAAAAAAATCGTCTTTTGCGAATATCTCTGGAACCGTTCATCGCACAGAAAACAGATTTTGTAGGCATTTTCTACTCATAATAAGTTATGTTTTGTGCTTTCTTTTATTTTTTTAAATTCATAATTGGTGAAGATTTTGAAGAGGTAGTGGGTGTTTTTTCCTCCAACTTCTACCCCACTGGAAAAAGTACAATTTTGAGCCACCTATTTGAATTTTTTTAAATAATTTTTTTCATAATTATACAAAATTTATTTAAACATTAGAACAAGTAACAAAACCAAACGTTAACTTCATATTTGCAAAATAAAATAAAAAAAACAAATCATACTCAGTTAAATTAAGTGTTGGAAATGTCCACCGTTAGCTTCAATGCACGCAGCAAATTTTCGACGCATTTTTTATCAACTTTCATGTTTTTCAACATGAAAGTTGATTTTTCTTGAAAACGGTCAACTTTAGAGCTTATGAACCGGAGTACCTTTTTTGTGTAGAAAACATTGACGGTTCAAATAGGTGACTCAAAACTGTACTGTTTCCAGTGGCGTAGAAGTTGGAGAAAAAACACCCACTACCCCTTCAAAATCTTCACCAATAATAAATTTAAAAAAATAAAAAATCAGCACAAAACATTGCTTATTATGAGTAGATAATGCCCACAAAATCAGTTTTCTGTGCGATAAACGGTTCC
This sequence comes from Chrysolina americana, assembly GCA_958502065.1. Lineage (NCBI taxonomy): Eukaryota > Metazoa > Arthropoda > Insecta > Coleoptera > Chrysomelidae > Chrysolina > Chrysolina americana. Next base: position 47,959,878 of record OY293417.1, on the reverse strand, counting down.
AGAGATATTTGCAAAAAACGAGTTTTTTTTTAATTCAACACCCTGTATGTCGAAAATGGTACATTTCAGAGGGTAAGTCAATAGGAACTTTTTTCATAATCTTGAAAGAGCTATCATATCCTGAAGTCCTGCTCTTTTATTATGAAACACCCTGTAAATCACACAAATAATCTTTTTCGTCAATTTCAACGCTCACTTGCAGTAAGAAACAAGAAATTCTCAATCGATCATGAAAAATTGGTTTTCTTTTGTTTTTTGCATTTTAAAGAATTTTTTCCATACCAACTCTTTGAAGTATCAAAGAAGAAAATGAGTACTTACTGAAAATGTTCAAATATTGAAACCCTGGTCTATAAGAGCTTTTATTCCTAAATTCCTATACTTTAACCTTAAACTATTTCATAGAAGACCAAAATATATATGTTATATAATATTACAATTTGCAAATTTATTCGAGTATTTGTTGAATATAGTATTTGTGGAAAATATATGCAGTGATCGGGCAATTTTATATCTCTCTCATTCAAATATTAGTTATCGGAAACGAAAGAGTCCCTCGAACCAATAAACTACAGCTTTCGAAAATCTCGTTACTTCAGTCAAAGAAGTGGAATCGTCCATTCACTCCACCAAGTATGTCAAGACGTAACATCAGAATTTTCGAGTCCTCTCCACTTTGATAAATGTTTTCATTTTCGCGGGCACATACAGATAAAACCAAAAAAGAAACTCGAACTTTTTTACGACGAATAAGGCCACGACGAGCGACGAGGCTGAACCTCGTAAATCACTTGCAGTCACATTGTCATTCATCTCGACGACACCCTGAAAGGAATATCGACAGCGGAAAACCCGTACCCAGGAAACTCCTTTGAATGTATTACTTGTGCTAAGATTTGATTACTGCTTCAAGAAAGCGGAAATGGAGCGGAATCGAATGATGGATTGTTATTTGTGTAGTGGCTGTTGTAGAATAAGTATATTACGAAAGGGTCACCGATACATGTTAATTGAATTAAAGAAAACCTGAGATGAAGTCTGCAAAATTGAGGCAATTCCACCGGGAGGTTGATAGGGAAATAACTTCAGTCATTCTGAAGGATCCAAATAGCGCATCTATTGTGGTTAGTAACTCCAGTGGGAAGAAAGATGGTGGAGGTGTTCTGATCGGGGTTAAGAATTACTTGTGCTCATTGGGAAAAAAAAAACTGGAGTGCTGTTGGGTTATGTGAAGATTTGTGGGTGGTTGATGTAAGTGACAAAAAATTATCCATCTGCCGTATTTATGTACCTCCTCATGGTAATCAAAATAATCTCTAAGTACATTTGGACGTGGTAGGTGAAATAGTGTAATCTCATCCCAATTACTTTTTCATTATAATTGGAGATAACAATGCGCCAGATATAGACTCAATGGAATTCGATGGCATACTGAATAAAAATAATGTAATTTTGGATTTATATGCTTCTTTAATATTGAGAATATTTCAATTTGTAACTCCGAAACTTCATTTTTAACAGATAATTTTCACCACCCTGCCTTAGATGTTCATTTCACTCTAAACACCAATAACTTCTCAGCTTACAATCTGCTTCAGTTTCACAAAGCCGACTACAACGTGATCAACGAAAAGCTAACGAATATCAATTGGGTTGATAAATTCAAAGATTAAGACATTGACCGGTGTGTGGAAGATTATTTCAGAAAAGGTACAAATTCATCAACAGAAAACGTCCTACTTGGTTTTCTCGAACATACATTTTATTATTAAATCAAAAAGCGAAGTCGTACAAAAGGTGGAAAAAGTTTCAGAATCAAGCGGATAAGCTTTTCAAAGGACCCCGCACTTTTCCTATGTAAAGTGGCTACAAGTCCAATTTTCTGAAACTTTGGTATGTTGTTGTACTCGACCTAGTAACCAAAAGTTTCAATGGGCCCAACCCAATCCTCTGACTAGCTTTCTAGATACGGGGTGTTGAAACTGAAAACTGCCCAGATTTTCGGATTTTTTTTCATACACACGTTTACTACATATTTTAGTAAAACAATGGTGAATACATGTGACTGAAAATATTCATCTATACGGGGGGACTCACAAATGAATGACAGAATTGATTTGCGAAATCCCACTTTTTCTACTGTAAACTTAGGAAAGCATGTTTTCGAAAATAACGCCTCCATATAGTATATTGGGGAGACTCTCATATATTAATCCACAAATCAATCTATAGGTACAGGGTTTTGAATTAATCCATGAAAAAAATTATTTGATAATGTGGTTTTCTGTATGAAACGCACTGTATGAAAAATGTGTACTAAGCGTTGTATTCTCCCCAAATTTTATTGAGGAGTTATTTTTGAAAACATGCTTTCCTAAGTTTACAGTAGAAAAAGTGGGATTTCGCAAAAAAATTCTGTCATTCATTTGTGAGTCCCCCCGTATAGATGAATATTTTTAGTCCCATGTATTCACCATTGTTTTACTAAAAAATGTAGAAAACGTGTGTATGAAACAGAAATTCAATCTAGTTCATAAGTTAAAAAAAAAATACGAAAATCTGGGTAGTATCTAGAAAGCTAGTCATAGGATTGGGTTGGGCCCATTGAAACTTTTGGTTACTAGGTCGAGTACAACAACATACCAATGTTTCAGAAAAAATTTGACCAGTCGCCACTTTACTCAAGAAAAGTGCTGGGTACTTTATGCAAATAAGTTGAAAGGCGAATAGTTATTGTTTAAAGAGTATTTGATCAAAACAGTTCGTCAAAAATTCCCGATCAACTGTTTTACCAAAATTCAGGCATTCAGGGTGACCAAAACATATGTGATGCCTTCTCAGACTTCTTTGCCTCCATATATATAACGAAATTATGAATTACTACAATAAAATTCTTCCGAGGACGATTCAAGTTGTTTATAAAAGCATTTTTCAAATACCTTTGAAAAACGAATAGACAACACAGTTTACTAGAGAACACGAGATTCCGTCTACACCAGCTGAGGTTTCTTTGCTGACATCCAATATATTTCCCGAAATAAATGAAAGGATGCAAATAGAGTGTATTATATGATGTTTTATTATTATATCAGCAAGTATTGTTTTTTACTGATTCATTTTCATTCATTTTTCTTTTACAGATTCAACAGAAAAGATATCCGCGGCCTCTTGCAAGTTATAATATTGCTTACTATCAATTTGATTCCAGAAAGCCTTAACTATTTTCCAGAATAATCAATTTGATCTCAGAATCCATCATCAGGGTTGCCAGCGCTTCAGAGGGTCAAAAATAGTAGAAAAGTGATCTTTCACAGAAACAGTGACATAATAGTGTCTTTTTTGTCCAAACAGTGACATTTTCCCAACCAATTGGGAAACTTCTATGAAAGCTGATCATATTTTTCTTCATCATTCTAGAGTTCATTTGCAGTAGTTTGATGAGAAATTTTTAGGAGATGGGAAGTAAATGAAGAACAAGATTAATACTACAATAAAAGAATAAGAATATTTTTCAAGATTAAAGTAATTAAAGTAATTTTTACTTTGAACATTGCACTTAAAAACTCACTGAAACTTTTACCTAGCATTCAAAGTTAAGCTTTGGAAAGAAAAACTATTTTTGGGCCCATATTTCGAACTATATTTAATCCATCATCAAAATTCTGTAACAACGGATTTTTTTGAAAATTTGTTTTACTTGCCACGATGTACTAAACTTCGACAAGAATAAAAGTTTGGATATTCAGTAGGACTGACGAAAACTTTGTTTTCCTCTACTTAAAATGCTTGAAATAATTTAAAAATTGGGCATTTTAAGTTTCTTTGAACAATTAAATCATTAACACATACACGAATACTGAAAGCCAAGTACAAATGTTTTGTTTTTCTGAAAATTTTATAAAACGGACCAAAAAGAAGGGGAAATAAAAACATCAAAGATTAACTTCAAACTAAAAAATATTGTGTTTGAACTTTCAATATCCTTTCTGGATTGACACTGTTATGTCTGAATATGTGAATAATTTCACTGAGTAGTCTTTTAGATGACAAAAAGGGTTGCGTATCAAAAACGATGGGTGTCATGAAATTAAAACTGTGACCTTTTTCTGTGATGTGTTCAACCATAGTGGAAGACTTGTTAACATTTAGTTTTATGCATCTCTTTCGTGATCCGCTATCCTTGTTCACAGGTAATACTTAGTATGTCCTATATAACTCTGAGGGCAATTCTCACACTTAATTTGGTTAACCACATTTGATGTAATATCTAAGGGTATTATTGTTTTTTGGTGTGAAGAGAAATGTCTTTCAATACTGTTTTTATTTTCAAACGCTATTTTTGAATGTTTATCTTTAATAACCGTTGCAAGTCTTTGTAAAGGATTTTCTACATATGGTATTTTGTTATATGTCGATTTTGTTTGTTCTATTTGTTTTTTCAGGGTTCTGTTTTTCGCATAGTATTTTTTTTGACTAATGATGTTTGGTAATTGTTTTGTACAAGGTATTTCTTTATCATTTCCGAATTATTTGATGTTATTCTGGATTGGAAATTGCAAGTGCTCTTAGTTTTAGATTCATCATGATGCAAAGTATTCTAACGAGCACCTCTATTCTAACCACTTCTGAGCTCTGAAATAGTGACAATAGTGACAATTTCGGAAATACTGAGAAGTGACACGATTTTAACAATGACCAATAGTGACTTACTGGCAACCCTGACCCTCATTTCATATTCAGAATAGTCAGTTGTAATTCAACTTTGCCAAAATTGGAAAAAATTGTCGTTTTTGACTGGCGTTTGAGACTACTTTCCCAAATTCCACATTCGAGGTGGTCATTGAACGCAAATAATTTTTCTTTTTCGAGTATGTATTGAAAGTTTTATCGCTGAGTAACTTAGTTCAGGAGTGAAATCCAAAACAATGTTAAATTCGGAGTAGTTTTTGGAATGCGTAAAATGAGTTTTTCACTACTCATAATGGGAACGCAATAACATGCCAAAAAATCTGAATAACCACACCTTTTGCAGAAGTGGCTCATTTCTGAAGATGAATGAACCAGCCTACTACTGTTAACCGCGCTTACTGAGAAATTGAAGGTACATTGCACTTCAAGAGGTATTTCCTGAATATTGGAACACCATTCAATAAACCGCCATACGAGTTATCATTCTAGTTTCAGAACTTACCCCAACTCGTCAAAATTAATCATATTTTCGTCTACAATCCCACTTCTGCCGCCGGAATGACTGGAGGATAAAAACATCCGAGGGTCGATGTGCAGTGAAATTGAACTGACAAACAAGTGCCATAACCGGAAGAAGTGATCTCGAGACATAACGGAATAGCGTGGAACTTTGATTTGAGCCTCAGCGGTCTCCGACATATCTCTGATCCAGCCTGCCTAGGGCAGACTGATAATTAGTGTCACGGCATTGTATTCGGAGGCACGTGGGCTCTCTGGAGAGAAAGAGGGGCTTTATGGAGTATCCTGAAAGTTGTTAGACCCTCCAAGTGCAGCGACGAAGGGAAAGTTGGTAGAAGTGGAGTTCGAGTGTAACCTTGTATTTTTACTGAGATTTACCGCAGTGAGAATAATGATTGTCGCGGAATGTGAATGTAAAAAATTCTACGCATGTTTTTTTAAAATCTAAATTGAATTTCTGAAAAAACCTAATTTATGTTTTGTTTTCATTTTATTCGAATTTTGATACAGAGTTTTGTTTGCCTCAAAAGTTGATAACTGTTTTCAATTTGAAAGTTTGAATGCATATATAGGCGGATACGTGTCGTCATCTAGGTTACAAAACTTGAACTGAACTGTTTGAAATCTTTGGTGTGGTAATGAATATGCTGGAGTTTTATCCCAACAGCTAAGTTATTGTTGGGTATATTTATTGATTACAACATTTTAAATGAATGATATGTAGTTATTTATTATACAATTGCCAATAATTATTTTGGAACAATTCAGAACACGTCCTTTACAACTGTGTTTATTTCCATACATAAATTTCAACAATACTTGTTTCGAGCTTATATCATTTTGTTGTAGAAATTACAAAAACAAAGAGAATTGTTTTTGTATTATTTGAAATTAGTTCTCAATACATCTCCGAATAGGAGAATTATGAGCAAACAAAATAAACGTATTTCTGAGCACAGTCCACAATATATCAGATTTGAATATATTTCGAAGTTTGAAAATTCGAGAATATGTGATGGTAATTATCTAATGACAGTGATATTCACATTATTGCAATCATATAAACACCACTGCTATGGTCTTGATCTTTAAAACTTTGAATTATCATATGTTTAACTCTGACATATATTGGTGATCGTGCCCAAAAGAAAGACATTTGGGTGTTTGCTTCTGTCTCTCGTAATTGGAGATTTGTTGAAAAATAATTTCCAATTATTTAAAAAGAACTCCCCAACCAGCTTTATTTTCTGTATATTGAACAACTGATTGAGAACGTAAAAAGTAGAGAAGACTTTAAATTTTTCTCAAATTCCAAAATTCCCTTTGAGAATGGATGATATATTTTTTCAATCCAATCTAGAATAATCAATTTTTCAATACATAATTTTAACACAAAATGTTACATCAATTTTCTTGATTTGTTTTTCAATATATTTACTATGGATAGGCAACATGTAACTTACCAGCTAAAAATAATCAAAAGTTTCCAGTATTTGGCATCGGATTATCTTACCTGAAACAAAAAGCTCATTGTGGAACATGTTTATATCTAAAATATCACTAAGTAGACTTATTGCATACAGAAATTAACTCATGTACTTTCAACGAAATTTTCAAAGTATTTTTAAGGGCAACTCTGAATTTTCAAGTAATCTCACACCATTCACAAGTTACAAGTTGTCACAGGCAATTATCATCGGTTAGTATTTTTTCCCACATGCACCAAAAAAATATCACATTACAAATGTACAGGGCCGGATTAACCACAGGGCAAGAGGGTCAACTGCCCCGGGTGAATTCAGAATGGGGGGCGAAAATTTGGTCAATAAGTAGCATAATGTAATGAAAATAAATATCATAAAGTTAGTAACTAAATTCTGAAATCGATTAGAAATAAAAATTTGATCGAAATCAGTCATCACGCCTCGCGCCCGCCCTTCGAACACTGGCAACACTGCTACGTTTATTTGTGACGAGACGCTGGTGGGAGGTTAATTCGTCTTCCGTGTGTTCTGAATCTTCTTGTTGACTGTTAGTTTTTGAATAAAAAGATGTCTTTATGAAGATATGGCTATTTTATTTTTATTTTGTGAACATCTTTGTAATGTGTAGGGGCGAAAAAATATGTTGTGCCCTGGGCGCCAAGTGGTCATAATCTGGCCCTACAAATGTAGAAACTGTGTCCGAAAACAAATGCGAAAAGACGTGTATGTTATAATTTCGCATGTGTTATGAAATTGGCGCAAAATATGATAAATGGTAGTTAACTTAATTTGTTTGATTTTGATAAAGACCGTCCAAATAGCTATCATACTAAGCACTTTGGAACAAAATTTAGTATTTATTGTATTAATACTAAGAAATATCAATATTCTCATCTCATTATCAATTCTATGTAATTGTAAATTAAACATGGCGTGGGCGAGCCTGAGATGAAATTTCGAAATTTGCTATGCCTAGTCACTCCCAGTAGCATCTAAAGTCAGATTCAGATACGTACGTGCCCATGCAGGGTTTGTGAAACACGGGCGGTTCAAATGCCTTTTACTTACGTTTTTACGAAAAGAACATATTTTATTGGGTTCTGTAATTATTTTGTCAATGCTGAAGTAGGTAATGCTTTTTGAGTTTTTCAAATAATCCCGATGTATTATCCTCTGTATCACACGCATGTTTCTGATAAGGCCTTGAAGGCCGTGAAAAGTACATCGGGATTATTTGAAAAACTCAAATATCATTACTCGAGCATTGACAATGCTATTTCAGAACCAAATAAAATATGTTCTTGTCATAGAGACGTGAGTAAAAGACGTATAAACCGCAATGGCTTCAAAAACCCTGCATGGGCACGCATGTATCTGAATTGAACTGAATACTATTACGGATGATTGGCTGATGATTGTTTCATTTTCTTCAGTTCGCACAAGTCTCCCTTACCAATGATTGTCGTTCTGTGGTTCTGGTGACATGACAGTGACTTATTTTTCAAGAACCGCGTTCCGCAAATAACCATCTTTATGGTCTTTCACTCAACTATTATATACGGTACCTACGGACGATTGTAACGAAATGAATCTGGTTCTTGTGGAAAAACTGAGAACTGTTTCGAAGTTATTAAAAATAATCTTGAAGAAGTATCTAGACTCAAACAGATGTTAACTATTTTCGTATGACAGATCAGATGCGAAACAAAAATGAATGATCGAGTTTTCCTTTCTCAGAAATCATTTTGATAAACCACGATGATTCATAATTCCAAAAAAAAAACAGTTCTTTGTGTATCTGTACTTTGAAATCAACAATATATTGATTTAACATATTTCAAATTTGACATCGTCGCTTGACATTACGAACAGTGTTTGTTCCTCGGTCTTACACATTTCTAATGTGAGAAACTTGGCAACATCGCCGTTTAACGTCAAAATCAACTCGATTAAGCCTATTAACTACTTGGGCACGTACGTCACCGAGAACGCCAATAATGGCCTCAAAATTTTCTGATTGGGATAAAGCTGTAATTGAAATATGTCAAAAAATTATTTTTCTCATACAATTATAGTGTCACTGGTAAAGTCCGTATCATATGGGATTTTTAAATTCAGTTATGCAAACTAAGAGTTCAGCTTTCGTTTTGAAAAGTAATACAAAATGACGTTCTAGATTTTTTCCTACCGATCGTCAACACCTGTCAAATTTGACATTAAAAAAATATACTTATCGTTTTTTAGCGACATTTAGAAAAATATTGTATGATTAAGTTTATTTAATTTTCCTGTTTCCAATCTACCTACCTATGAACCAGATTCTTAAACAACAAAAAATCACTGCAGCAGATGAGTATTTCACATGTCTGGTCTTTTCAGATTTTACTTTCGAATGATCCAAAAAATTGTAAGGTTAAGAAAACGCAAAAAAATCGAACTTGTTCAAACCACCTAAAATTTACTAAGTGGATAGGAATAGAAATATATACAAACTGAATAGATAAATGAAAATGTTTTTCAAAAAATGAGTATTTGATCCATAGGTTCTCATCAAACGAATGGACCAAAATTTTTTATCCTACGTTATCGAACATGAGAGATTCGAATTATTTCATTTCGTGACAAAGGTGAACTGGTTCATTATTAACAATATTTTTTTTGTTAATTTTAAGTGGAGCAGTTGAAGTACCACACCCAACGAACAACTCCATGAAATAAACAAAGAATGTTCAAGGTTGTTTCCTGATTTTGAAGCTATCAAGTTTATGACCACCCAAAAGTGGTATGGATCACGTTAGTATAAAAGATCAAACTTGACGAATCCAATCATTATACAGTTTTTCGAGTGATCGAACTAGGTATACTCTTATTACAAAATGAAGGTGAGATAAACATTATTAATTTAAAATTTTGGAGTTAATTTTCAGTTAACGGATTAATTCTGTTATTATTAATACGAGTGATGATAGTAACAATCTATATTGCATAAAGTTGTGTGAAAATTAACAGCACGAGCCGAAGCCAAAGGCTGATTTATGCAAGGATAAAATTGCCACTATGTGCGAGTCGCACAATACACTATTTCGACGACAAAACTGATACAAAGGAATATACAAATATTCTCAGTTCATTCATTGTGGCCATTTGACTTGATTATGTCCAATAACAAACTCTATGTTGTTTTATGAGTAGTTTTCTCTGTATATCCTTGCATGCACATCATTGTGCCATCTGACCATCTGACAATTGAAGAAAACATCAAACTGTTCTTTTTCATGACTACCAAATATTTGTAAACGCTCACCTAACTTTCGCAGATACAGTAGACTTTAATTATTATTATTTGCCGTAAAGTCTCGGCAATACTGTCTCATATTTGGTTCTAACAGTAAGAAAACCCGAAAATAACAAAATCCCAAAAAAAACTAGTATCACCAAACTGGGTTGTCGATGTAATTTGAGCTAGAATCAACACCAGAATCGGAGTCTAGACAAACTATATCACACCTATTCTGAAAAATACATGTTATAGGCACTAGGCGATACCGATAAAATCGAAAAATCAGGAGCAGCCGAATTTGATTGTGTTCTAGATCTTCAAAAAAGTATTTTCTACAAGTGAATATTCACGATTATGTTTGAGTAATACCATAGTCATTACAGGCTAAATAATTTATTTCTTGTGATATTTTTTTCATTTTAGGCTGTTTTTGTTGCTCTTTTCGTCTGCGTAGCAGTTGCCTCTGCCGGTGTGGTAGTTCCTCAGGCCTATAGCTACGGCTATGGGTATGCTGCTCCATATGCCACCCCATATGGTGCCTTTGGATATGCTGCCCCGTACGCTGCCCCTCTAACCTACGCTGCAGCCCCAATTGCCTACACCGCCCCTGCCGTGCAAACTGGGTAAGAGTAACGAAATTTATTTGTATATTTTGATTGGAAAATAAATTTTCAGATAATTTATTTTCATAACTGATATTATTTATAATTCTCGATACATTTCAATGAAGTTCAAAATTATGTATCCGTCAGTGAAGAATGCGCTTAGGTACATATCACATTTCATATCTCTGTCATTCTCTTGTTCATAAGAAGATTGTATATTCTGAAAAACTACTATCAACCACTTTATTTTTGAATTCAGCTGAACATTCTACACATAATAGGTTATTGTTGTGCACATTTGTTTTGAGGATCGTGATATTGATGTAAATTTACCAAAACAGCCTTTCGTATAGAAAAAATCACTTCGGGAGAAAAAATCAACTGATTCCTGCTACACAAAGGAAAATGATATTCACACTGGTTTTCTGTCTCCAACGAACTATTCACATGAAATGTTTGAGTATAATAATAATCATGATTTCATAAAAAGGATTCGTATATTGAGGAAGTGAAACTATTCGCATTATGACCCTACAAATGGTCAATAAGCTAGAAATCACATTGACCGAACAGGACCGAGCGTCCGCGACCGTCCAGCAACGACCAAAAATTGAAATGATGGATCAATGAAACTTCTCAAACTCACACTGATCGACCAAGATTTTCAGCATATTGGAATTTCAAACATGGTCTTTGAAAACCGGTCGAGGACGATCATTCAGTGTGAGTTATCCGACACGTTATGGATATTTTGGTCGTAGTTGGACGATCGCGGACGGTCGGTCTTGGTTGCTCAGTGTGCTGGCTGCCTAAAGTGTGTGATTACGTGTAACAATTCAGATATAATTGAATGTCTATCGTGATATTAGCTACACTGTAAAAACAGATTATGTAAGAATACATGATTAAATTTGAGATATTCGATGCCATGATCAGTCAAGTGAATTTACATTTCGAAATGTAAAATATTGTAACTTTACAAGCTAGCCTGTATTTTTTTACATATCATACATAGTATTATTGATACAAAATTTCATGATGTTTTCACGGTGTATTAAGTAAAAGTAAAAAATTAAATCTTTTCGTAAATTTCAGTAATTATCCTGTACTTATTGTTTACTTTGTGTCATAGGTATTTTTACATGCCCTTTACATATGATACATACTTTTATTGTATGTTCACCGAATATGACTCAATGAAGGAATAAAACATTCTAGATAAAGAAGAAAATCTTTAATACATTTTATATTGTACATGCCTTAAAATATAAATGAACATGATTATTTTACAAACATCTTAACTCCACAAAAAAACTGAACACTTAAAAAACTCTGATAAAATATAAGAAAATGGGACGAAACAGAGTGCATAAAGAGTCAGGCTCAGAAAAAAAACAAAATAAAAAATTTATCACATACGTAATTTGTCAAAAATTCATAAAATTAACAGAATAAATATTGGATAACCTCTTGATCAGCGCATATATATAATTACTCTTCCCTTTGTCACTTCCTTTTCCCTTCACTCCCACAATCTGGATGTATTTTGAAATGATACCTACAGATCAGTTCCATTGTTGTCCATGGTTGTTGCGATACTAATGGAGTATCAGAGGTTGAATACATATATTGTTCCAAATTCCATTTCCAATGAAATTTCACCTTCATTACCAATATGGTATTTTGGATCTGAAGAATGAAAACGTACTGATTTTTATGCAGTTTGAACGAAGAAAAATATAGACATTTAGACAAAAATCGAATTAAATGAGTTGAATATACGTTTTTTAAATTATAACAACCCCATTTTACGGTTGAACAAAATTCAAACTGTTCCTGGCGGTAGAATAAGAGCTGGAACGTTTGAGTTCAAACAAATGGAATAGCGGCAAGTTCTTCGATTACTATATTCATGATATTGAATTTTCTCTTATTGTCTCGAATTCAGATGAACAAAGAGAGCACTTGAACATTGTAACTAGTTAGGTACTATATTTCACTTTTGAACTCATATTAATTGAAAATGCAAACAAATGTGGCATGACGATCCTCGACAGCCTCACGAATTCAAATGACCATTGCTGCCCTTTGCAAGAAGTGGAACAAGATGGTGATTGAAGTTACTTGTGCAAACATGTATATTCACATATTCTCTGTGATATTATGTGAACCATTGTAAAGTTTATGTAAATATGGGTAATTTCATAGTAAATGCATGTAAACCTCATAAATTTTACGGTAAATTACATTATTGGCAAGAAAATTGAGAAAATTTACTATTAACGAACTGTAATGTAATAATACCAACATTGTATTGTATAGTTCGCAATGATAAAGAAGTAGATACTTATGATGTGATTTTACACCCTTTTTTACAATGTAGGGAAATAGTTGTTTTCTGTTAGTTATTAGCCTTAAATTCTACCTTGTATGATTATTGAAGAGAATGACATTTCGAAACCATAAATGTGGATTCAGAAACATTTTTCAATCAAAAATATTTCCTTAGAGGCACTACAGTGACATGACTGTCTCCTGAATGTTTACATAATCATTGACAAAAAAGTATTGATACACGATACATAATTATTTTCAAAGCAACTACAATATAAATTTTCCTCCTAATCATGGTAGGATTAAGAAGGCAATCAACACAGAATGTCTTCAATAGAAACAACACAAAATACCAAAACAACGCCTGTTTCACTCGACGCGCGTCCCGCTAACAAAGTTAGCATCCTCAGGACGTTCCAAATATTTATTCGTTTGACAAATAAGTAGAACGCACATCTTCATCGAAACACTATCTCGTTTGATTATTTTTAATGTTCGAATCTTCTCATTCACATATTTTATAAACTACAAGAATTGAACAAATTTCCATTTCCAGATACGTAGCTGCCACCCGAGGTTCTGTACATACCGCTCCTCTTCCAGAAGGACCATTCGCCTTCAGTCACCACCTCAACACTGCACCCGCACCCGGAACTTTTTAAATTTTTACATGATAATCAATAAATTCTTATGAAAAAACAATTATCGTGGTTTTGTGAACTCATAACCTGTGAATGTCATTCACTCACATATTTCAAAATTTTTGGAAAAGAAAATTATTATGTATTGAAAAAACGAATAACTTATCTACTTAAATAACATTATTGACATTTTTTTACAACACCTTGATGATTTTGGTAAATAAGCCCTGTTGGTCACAGTTTATTTGATACAGATTAAATCTTATTTCAATTATTCCATATTGATCTCTGAAAATGCTTCAATTCACGAAAGATATAAAGTAATTTTTTTAGGGCTTTTAAAGAAAATTTGTTTGAAACCAGATAAGTTGTGTGCGGTATTCCAATCGTAATAAAATGCTCTATTTTCAACTTGACGAGCCACCGTGTTGGTATTTGAAAAAAGGAGCAATACCAATTCAAAAATGAAATTTTACTTGGCAGATACATTTTGACCAAAAATAATAATGTTGAATTATTCCCAAAATTTTAGGACTGTACGTATCAATCAGAATATTATATGATGACAAAAAAAGTAAAAACATACTAAATATTGCCTACTTACGGGGAAACCAGAAATTACATGAAGCACTTGACCAAAAATGCAGTTTTATGTCGTATACAGATCCTCCAAATTTGATTTTATTATCTACAGGAACAAATAGTTATATAAGGGCAAATTGCCTACTGCGGACACCCTGTATAGAAAGTCACCCTGAACCTAAAAAAATATATTGAGTATATACACATAGTGTTTACGACGACCAAAAAGCAGACTCTGGTACCATCTTAAATGAAGGAAAACTGTAATATTGTAGGAGTTCCCAATTATTCAACTTTTTTTGGTAATAATTCCTCAATTTTTTCATGCAAAATATTGAATCTGAGTATTGTACCAATATAGGTACCTATCCAAATATCGTTTATTATTTCGAAGCCCCTATTGCCTCAAAAATATTTCACCAATATTATTTTTAAAATGTCCAAGCAATGATTCTGATGAAAATATGAAAATATGACAGATGTGGAATCATCTGTGACTAAAAGACAAACTTTAATCGTCATATTTCATTGTTCAACATAACCTATTGGAAGGTATTCTTGTTAAAAAAAGAAAACATTCTCGAATTAAAATCGTTTTTTTTTCTGTAATAAAAATTATTATTTTTTTGTATATGAAATTTTCAATGGAAACTGAATAATTACAAAGTCTATCTGAATAAGGGTTAGGTGTTTTTCACGATATCTATTAGATGAAGTTCAACGTCCAGTGTGGCCTTAGTAGGGGAAGTAGTTCTTGTCTGTATGATACTACATAATATACTAATATACTGTGCTACTCAGGCCTGCTCCATCTTATCACCCTCATTTTCTTGGACACTTTTATTCTCAATGCGCCACTGAAGCAAATACTGCTTAAACTTTTGTCTCGAAAAAAAAGCATCTAAAAAATTCCGTTATCACCTTTAATTAACTCGGAATTAATTGTACAAGTAAATCTCATACAGCGGCAAGAAGAATTTAATTAACTGAAAATTTGCTCATTATGGAAGTTACGGTACCGTGTCGGAAAAATAACGTTAACCCTATTGGATTACACGTCGGGAGCCAGTCTGCAGGAATAAGAACTACATTTTTATATTCATTCCGGTATATACCGACACAGTTGGCTGAGATATTGTCGGTTATTAAAAATATAACTTCTCCCTAATTTTTCGCTTTGATTTTATAACCGGTTTACCTAGTTTGCTTGAATTATATTAAGAACTGCTAGGAAATACTACATTGGATATTATGGAGACAACATTTCTGGAAACAATACTAGTTTCAGTTCAAATTGGTCATGTATGTACTTGCAAGGGTATTTTACAAGTCCGTAAGGCTGAGAGGTACGTAAGTGTTTGTCAGGAAGTACACGCCAATACCAAAAAACGTTTTTCGAACTAGCAAACACTAAAATTTTTGAAAATGTATACTTCAGAATCATTCGAACAGATTCGTTAGTTGGTAAGCCTTTGATGAAAAAAACTTCAATAATATTGAGGTGACAATACTCTATGTTTGAAAGGAAGGACCCTGTCAATAATCCAAGTTCACTTAAATATTACTCATTAACTATGCTTTGCCATAGATCTTACAAATACTTTTTTGGTCATACGACGTAGGCGAAACGTCCATAACATTAACAGGCCTGAAAAAATCCTGTTTACAAAGCTAGCAGTAGTACTTGATTTCCAGCACAATTTTTTCCGATAGTCCTAAACAGGTGTATATTTCATTACATGTTTCACGAGTTCATAAGGGCTAGGGATAGAAGAAAGTAAGTGATACCAAAAATGACAATTTTTCAAAAAAATGAGCATATGTATGAGTTTTGAGTTCTAGAGTAGCCAAGGGATCCCATTAACAATCAACCATTTTTACAAAAATTGTCTGGGTAGAGCCTGTGGATTTCAAACAAATCGCGATATTTCGTCCGTTGTTCCTCCTATTGTCGAACGATCTGCGTTTTGCTAGTAGAAAATAATTTTACTCTCGTCTCTATTTGCCTTAGGGTTAGAAATGAGTAGTTTCAATAGATTTGACAATTGCCCCCTCCCCCCATCGGATCTGCCACTGACCAGAGGGTTGTAGTGGATCTACTAAACAGAACAGGTGCTATAAGTTGTCCTTATTTCTTTTTCTTAATTTTCAACGAATCTTTCAGGTTTCCTCAGATGCTCTTAAAGGAGCTTGTGCGAACAAGGAAAAGATCCGGAACCGATGGCCGTGCTGGGCTTTGTACCTTATGCTTGTAAGGCGAGCGCTCTACCACACGAGCATCACGGCCATCACGGCCCATACTTAAGTCCGGGTATTACAAAAATTGTTTTTTGGATATCCCATAAATTGTACCTTGAATCTGAGAGTGATATAGGTAAATTATTATCGAGGGTTGCATCTGACAGACGATTTCCTGAAAACTTTAAGTATAGTTGGGATTCGTAACGTCAACATATGCAATGATTGCAAAAAAAACTTAAAATGAAAAATTAAACATGTCAGATAATAGTTACAATTATGCAGTACACAGCAATTTAATAAACATCCAAAATAGTATCATTTCATCAATTCAAATGCTAAAACAACCACAACAGCTATACAGTTGTGAATTATTTCTAGTGTATTGTCATGAATAATCAAAACAAGCCATTGGCTATCGAATAATGCTGGTTACATTGATTAGAAAGTCATCCGGTTGCGGTGAGTTACTCACGCACTTCCGCACAAAATAGTATCGACCGTTGCAAACACACTGCCTCCATATAGCTCGATGCCACTTTGAGGCCCTACCCCAAAAACCACGAATCGGAATGACAATGTAGCCGCTAAACCTTTTCGAACCGCTTTCAAGTAAAACGCATTAGCCGAATTAGTTTCCCGGGAAACACGTTCGATGGAACGGTGAGAAAATTTATGTAAGTAGTGGCTGAAATAAATTTTGAGAGAAAACGTTGCTCATTACGAACTGAGTCTCTCACATTTTTCAATTTTCACAAACATTCCGACAACAGAGACGAGTGTTCCAGACTACAGAAGTTTGGAATATATTTTCGACTTTCATCTGCAAAGGTTTGTGGAGGTTTGGAAATAAGCGGGAATGATCCTCCGAAAAGAAGTCATACGGAGTAACTTTCAGCGTCGCGTCGTCTTGATTAATCTATTGTTACTATTCATGAATTGATGAGACATAATTTCAAATAATCACTGGCAAACTTTCGATTCAGTGTGTAGGTTCTATCCACATTCTCCAGGTGATTTGCTGTTTCCTATAATGAACAGTTTTTAGGTATTTCTCCGTCCATTTTCTGGATTTTGTCAAATGGCAACAACAAAAATCATATATGGTCATAAGGGATCAATATGGAAGGCTATGGTATGATATATTAGGAAAAGAAATTAACACTCACAACATTTCACATCACAGTGGACACGAACGCACTGGTAAATCGTCTGATGCATCGTCTGTTGACTTTCCTCTTACACAGGAGGGGTTTCAAAAAGGAAAAATGACAATAAAAAAATAGCACTTGGTAACGGTTTGTCGAGACGTATTATGGATAATAATATAACAATGAAAAAGTTCAGGTAAAGAATAAACGAAATCTTGACCTTTTGAAAACGATGAAAACCAAAATAAATACATATAGGTTGCATACCACCACACAGGAACCAGGTATGTCGGTGCTATTCAATACAAGAGAGACAATACAGATCCTTTCAGACAACCCAAAGGACAAATAATTAAAAGTAAAGACTCCGATGTAAAATATTATGGACAGACTGAAAGATGTATAAAAGTAAGATATAAAGAACATTTAGCACATCTAAGATACAGAAGAACGAAAAAACAGTTGCCGTTTACTATGTTTGGTAACAAACTGTTCATTAAGATTAATTAAGGGAGTTAATGACAACAGGCTATATGTTAGTTGCTAGATCAAGAATAGTAATGGTGGACTATTAGCTAACAGTTTACTCTTTAGTTTGTTAAAACATTATGATATTAGCATATTCAGTCAATTAAAATTACCTGTTAGGGCGGATTGTACAAAACAAGTTCACCAACAGTTCAACTAAACTGAGTGTAGTTGCTAAGGAACTAGCATAGGTAAATAATGGGTTTTATTAACATTAATGGTTGGAAGTTTATGTGCGAACCAGTGTTTTAAACATATCTTGTTATACTGTCATTTTCAGGTCGTAAAAGATAGCGATTTTAAATGTTTCCCCTGGAAGATGGTCACTTGTTGACCGAAACACGTTTCGAAGTATAAAAATAGCGATTTGATGTCGAGATGAACTCCAGTATATCATTACTACACCAAAGGTTCCAAACAGTGCAGCACAAATGTAATTTTATTTAAATATCCACATTTTCCTCCAGAATTCTCTTTATCAGAATCCAATTGCAAACATGCAATTGAGTTATTTCCATCCCGGGAGTATGATGAACGAAACGAAAAGAATCAACCAAATATTTCGTTCCTATCGTCAGTAATGATCGACAGTGCATAAAAAAGTTATGACTTTTGCAGTTTGTCCGAATTTTCCAACTCTCCTTTGTATTTGTACCGACCATTTTTGTATAAAAACGTTTCCAGTGCCATAACGAACAACAAAAAAATTTATTCTGCATACCAATCGTTCGAATCGTTAGTTATCAATTTTTCTTTCGGTTAAAACCTTTATTAGACTACTATGAACATTTCAAAAAAATAATCAAATCGGTCCAGTCGCTCTTAAGTGATGCGGTTACCAACGAACCACATTTAATTTTCATTTATGAGGACAGATTATGAAATAAAATGCTCTTTGTTTCTGAACTTTCAAGATATCAAAATTCATTTTTGCTGAATTTCTGGAGCTGAGTAAACCGCTTTATGAGTTGCATTGTGAATATTGAACTGGTCATATAAATCCCCATGAATTCGAGCTCCTGCTTCTGATATCCCATTTTTATGAGTCTCACAGGCTATAAACCATGTTTATAGCAGTTTCTTGAAACTTGAATAGGTCATAAGAATCTCGGCTGGAATTGTCTTAACAACATAATACTTATACCAAAACAAAACTAACACAGTCATTCATTTTGCCAGTCCATAAAATCACAACTAATAATTATATCACAGAAAATCTAAAGTACAAAGAAGCGTTACTCGACTCCTATCATCGTGGGTCAAACTTTCGTGGCCTTAATTAAAAATTTGGCTTGTACAATGTCTTTTCTGGTCGGTAAATTAAAACTGTCTTGCTTAATTTCATGGTTCTCGATACATAGAATGTACTTACACAACCAACTTACGCATTGGGGCTTCCCGAACACAAATACGAATTCAAAATGTAGAGTCCCAGTACGAGCAAGACGGCACGGCAAGAAGTCCTGGTGCCAAACGCGATAAAAGCTGTTACATAGGTGAGACGTGAGTAAGCAGAGTTGTTTCGAATACAATGAAATTGAACGATTTTTGGTCTCGATCAAATTTGTCGTTCATGGTGTAAGAAGTCAGTTTTCTATTTCATGAAAGCACAACAAATTCCATACTGCGGGATAGATGCCTTTAAGCTGCCGTCTTCTGATTAATACCGGAACTTCATTGAAGTTGAATTGAAATTTCTCCAAGAAATAATATACGGCGACAACTTCTCAAAAATAACGAATAGGGAATATATTCAAACGCGAGAGAAAATTAACAGGTCATCAAGTAAAATACGCAACATTGTGTTAGATGATAGGCGAGCGATGATATCGATGGAAACATCTGAGATAAAGAGTTTTTGTGGTCGTGTCTCCTTTGGAGTATTCTCAGATTGAACCTGTTTTGTAATAGGGCGATGACCAAGGTACGATTTCATACAGAATAAATCAACATTTGAATGTATTCAATGGTGTAGTTTCTCAGACCTATAGCGATCGTTCTAACACCCAGCCGCATCTCTAGTATTGTCAATAGGAGTCAAGAGCTCTAAGAAACCAAACCACTTCTATGGCCTTTTATGCTTGTTTGTGCTTGAATGAGTCAGTCGCAAGTTTTTGTTCGAATAAGCGGATCAAGAATGTTGAGTAAAAGACGGCCAAGAATATTTTTTCAATGTTCGGACAAGGTTTATAACTTGTGAATTCTCACTTCAAATTTCAGTAAATATTTAATTAATTTATTCATATCTAATATTCAATTTTATTCATTTGATTTTTCCTACACCATCAAAATAGAAAACAACTTGAGTTATCTTTATAGTTTGAGTAAAAATCTCAAAAAAAAATAAGTTTAATTGGTTAGAGTTGTCTGAATTTTTCACACGAGCGTTTAAAATATTAATAATATTCAGTTGAGAGTTCTGAATACTTAAAACAAATAATTTCGACAAAGTCTATATCATCTTTTCTCTACACTATTGCGCAAAATACAAAATTTCTGCTATAACCTTTAAGGCGCCACTAATTTTGAAAATTTAGTCACAATAATAGAACACCATCCATAAACTAAAATTTTCAATCAAATTTGGGTTTTAAGAGAAATTTGATATGGTTATGTTGAAATCAGTACTTAATGTCACTATATCGAAGTCATATCATATGTACCTAGCAAAATATGAATTGGAACAAGTATTCATTGAGACCTCATGCGAGTTACTTTAAGATTTGGAAAATCATATATGGAATATTTATATGATCGACATAGTAGGTCGTATGCATAAACCTTGAGCTGATGCTTTTACTAGGTTTAATTGAAACAGACCTATTCATTTCTTTGAGTTATGAGACAGACAACTTTATAATCTTGATAACTTGCATGCATACCACCCAGTGACGTTGATACATGAACCCGGTTTTGTCTTTAACCCTTAACCACAGTCAGGAGTCAAACTGACTCCGCATGGAAATTGTAATCAAAATATTTTCTGTTTGCGCATGCGCTGAAGTACCCTCGAATCTACTATCCTCCAGTACGCTCAGAAGCTTGTAGCGATCAACATCGTTGTTTTCATAACATTACTTGGTGTCGCGTGCATCTTTGGAGTCTAATTGACTACCGTCTGTTATTACGTGACAAATAATTTATATATAGGACCGGTGAGTTTACAAAGGAAATATTATAATATTTTATATGTTTATAAAGAATATATTGTATAGGGATTCTATATTTTACAATTTTTTTTATAGAAATATGGATTCTATTCCGGGACCATCCAGAAAAAGGGTCCGAATAAAAGATACAGATTTTGAAGAAACTCTAACAAGGTGGTATGATGAAGTTGAGACTGATCACAACAATGACAGTGATGTCAGTGATTCGGAATACGTTTTAAGTGATCATAACAGTGATACTGATGGAGAAGGAAGTGAACATTTGGAGGAAGATGAGCAAGGTAATGAAAATTTAGAAACGGAAGAAAAAGATAAATATTTTTATGGCAAAGGAAAAACAGCGGAAACCAAATTTTGTTTGTTTAAGACACCATTAGTAAGTCCATATGTGAGAACACCAAAACATAATATAATAAGAAAATTTCCTGGATTGAGAAAAATTACCCGAAAAAGAATCGTGGACGTGCCTTCTAGACGTGAATATTTTAGAAGAAATTGTTAAATATTCTAATTAAAAGCTATCAAAAATGAGAGATTTATATAGGGACCCTACAAGATCGGAAATTACGTGACTTGTCCATGACTGGAATAAATGCGTTTTTAGGGTTGCTTGTATTTACTGCTGCTTTCAGATCAAATCACGAGAATGTCACCTCAATGTTTTCAACGGATGGGACAGGCACAGAAATTTTTCGCTATGTTATGAACAGAAACCGATTTGCGATTTTATTGCAATGCCTCAGATTTGATGATTCAGAAACTAGACAACAACGAAAGGAGAATGATCCGTTAGCAACTATTTCTGCAATATTTGAGAAATTTGTTAAAAATTGTCAATCTGCTTACGCTATTGGACATTTGGCTTGTGTAGATGAAATGCTTATAAGTTTTAGAGGTAGATCCAAATTCAAAATGTATATACCTCATAAACCATGCAAATATGGCATGAAACTAATGGCACTTACCGATTCAAGAAATAACTATTTTTAAAACGGATATCTGTATTGTGGAAAAAAAAACTGATGGCAATACGCTTTCTGAAGCTGAAAAAAAATTGCTGATTCCATCGCAAGCAGTACTGTGTTTATCGAAACCTATTCATGGAAGTAATAGAAACATAACAGCTGATAACTGGTTTTCATCCATCGAATTAGTTAATGTTTTGAAGACCAAGAAGTTGACATATGTCGGTACTTTGAAAAAAAAACAAAGCGGAAATACCCCCTGAGTTTCAGCCTAATAAGTCGAGGCAAATTGGAAGTTCCCTTTATGGTCTTTCGGAAAATGTGACTCTGTTGTCATATGTACCAAAAAAAAACAGAAGGCTATGTTACTTGTATCAGCAATGCATTCCTCCGCAGCTCAAGATCCTGACGTCGACAAACCAGAAATGATTCACTTCTATAATACTACCAAGTCCGGCGTTGACAGTCTAGGTCAAAAATGTGCTGTATATTCTACTGGCCGTAGAACGCAAAGATGGCCTATGGTAGTAAATGCATATATTATTTTCAGAAGTAGAAAAATTGAGAGACAAAAAAATACAAGACTGGAATTCATGAAAAATCTTGGAAAACAGCTTATCACCAAAGAATTAGAGAGAAGACAAAGTAATATACGTGTAAGACAGGAAATAAAAGTAGCTATTAGAAAAATTTTGGGAAAAAATGAAGAGCAACCAATAGAACTAGTTGGTAAACTGGCAATTCGAAAATACTGTTCAATTTGTCCCAAGAAACTAAAACGAAAAACGTCTACATTATGCTGTAGATGCAGGCGTCCAGTATGCCTACAATGTTCATTTGCTATAAGTATGTTCAACATGCATTTGAAGCAATTTTACCTTATTTTTTAGAATGAATGATTTTTGTACTTGTTTCTTACATTTAGGAATTTTGTTTTGAATGTTTTTAAATTTGAAAATAATTATTTACTCGTTTCTTTAGAGTGTGTTGTTTATTTGTTTTTTATAATTATAAATTTTATAATAAATATTTTTGAACTTTTTCATATTATCACAAAAAAATCACTTAAACAGATTGTTTAAGATACAAAGAATCAATTTGACTCCTGTCTGTGATTATGTCAATCAAATTCATGAGGGTTAAAAGAACTATATTTCAATCACAGGCAAGTTTGGTTATTTGAGATTCATTTGATGATAACTATTCCCCGTTACAATATTCTTATCAGTATCAACATCACCTTGTGAATATTAAATTCGGAAAGATGCTTTCCCAGTTTTTCCAAAATTAATAGTTTAACTGCTGCATTCAACATTTCAAGATAACCTCCAGTGTCAAATTTGGTTGATAAATAAATATGGTATGGTTTTCGAATATGCCATCAGTTTTCTCTGGAATCTATGAATAGGACTTACGAACTATATATGCAATTTCATAACACTAAACTCTGGAATTTCATCCAGAAAAACGTTAGACTTGTCACTGAATCAAATATTCTGCTATTTAAAGTAATCTTTCGGTCATTATTTCACATAACTAAACCCAAAAACTCTCGAATAAATATCACATACCTATGCCACACGTGAATTTGATTGCTGGGAAGTAACCAACATTTCATCGACTTTATGAATCTGCACCTCTTGGTGCAAAGTGGGACGTCCTACGTGTTCTTGATGTTATGCACAATTCCAGATGTCGAGAATTTGGCAACTAATATTCCCTGTAATTCTTTCCACAAATAAGACGGTCTGGAAAACGGTCGGTCATTAAAAGCTCTTTCAGCTCCATGATAATTGCGAGAAGCACCATAAACTTGAATCGCTTCAGTTACCATTGTGAACAGATATTTCACACCAAGTAGTACGTTCAACTGATTTAGTCTAAAAGAATTGCAATTTTTACAGATATGACATGAAACTGTGAGATGGTGTCTTTGTATAATTCATTATAATCAGGGGTAATATAATGAATAATTTATTATTATTATCGATAATTAGTTGTAATATTAATCAATTACAATCCCAAAGAATACGCCAATTCTGGTATCAAGACAATTACCCCCTGGAAAAACTACAAACGCATTCTTTTTGACCATACTTTTTTCCTTCATTTGTACGTTCAATTGTTTCATTTTCGCCATTCTGTATTATATTTATAACAAATGAATAAATATAGTTTGAAAAAAACAAAAAACAAGCTTTTATAACACATTGACGTGAAAAGTAAATAGATAATTGTTTATATAGGCAGAAAATAATAATGAATGAAAAATATAAGTATAAATACATACTTCTATTCATACATACATACATACATACATACATGTGAAGCTTAATAAAAGCGTGTAATAATAAAAAGGTAAAAATTTCACAAATTTTGCAATTTAGTCAACTGATTTACTCTAGTCAAAAATGATCAGATATCAATATTTCTTCCTTATTTTAGATTGTCAAAATTTTATCGCGAAATGCATTTTGAATGAAGACAATAATTAAAATTCTTTCAAACCAGATGGCGCTAAGAAATAAGTGGCGAAGTAGTAAAGTGGTGATCGGCTGCCAAATTCCATTAAAGACCACAGATTTTAATTTGATTCTTATTCAAATTTAAATAAATTGTTGAAGTCGAAAGTTGAAATATGTTTATCATGGATTAGAAAATATTGCAATAAAACTTTGTAATGCGATTCATGCATTGGGACAAATAGATTATCCAAACATAGAATTTTTTATTTCTGCTGTAATTTCAAATTGGTTTACTGTGAAACGTTGAACCCTCTCACCTACAAAGACAATACCATTTCTTGTATAACTTTGTATCTGAAAAGAAAATAACTTAAAAAAACTTTTTCAATTGTATGATTAATGTATTGGGACATTAAACAAAAACACCATGCAATGTTTTATTTCTGCTGCCATTTCATTTAACTCTTTCTGCAACTATGAATACTGAAGAATATCACTGAACACAATTTGTTGCCATTAGTTGAATATAATGCAAAAACGAAATATATAGAGTATCTACTGCATATAGCAAGAAAGATCTGATATACTTACTTTAAATGAGTTCAACCAAATAATTATAGATGTAGCACCCTGCAATCTATTTTAGACTAGTCTAATTTGTCACCAAACTATAATGAGTTTATATTATTCAGCTTATGCTACCAGGTTTGTTTCAAACGCTCGTATTGTCGTAGTAGCGTTATTGCCACCCAACGAGCGAATTTCGACAAAGAGGAGCGAGAGAGTAACCAGAGAAAAAACGAGCAAGATCTCGCTCAACGAATGAGCTGTGGTAACACTGATCACCCTAGATACTTTAATTTCTGCTCCCATTCTATATTCACTTTAATGCAGGCCGTGGAATCACATAAAATATGATACCATACTAAATAAAACCATACCAGAAATCCTAAATATACCGGACCGCCATTTGAACTGTATCGATTTATACGGGATACATGAATGAGTGAACGAGTCTGAAAAAAACATTTGGGAAAGTACCAAAGCACCAAGTCATTTTGGTACCAGTACCAACGAAGTAATAATGATGACGTGAGAACAAAATAGAAATCGGGTAAATATCTTTTTTTTGCAAAAAAACGTTTACAATCAAGAACAACATTTGGCGTTCCTGCTCTCAACCGAAATCAAGATTTCATTGCGATAAATTATCTGTTTGCGCCTAAAAATCCTCGGATATCTGAAAACCGTGAACAATCTATAAGGTAATCCTTGCAAAGCCTATCAAGCGTATACTAATCTCTATCAAATGATTCTTGTAATACGGGTTCGCCGTCGCTTACTCTAATTGCGCAATAAATCGCTTGGGCCGATTGGAAGCAATCAACAGGCGTGGACTGGCTACAACGAAAGCATTTTGTGAAGTAGAATATTTTCTTTGAAGAGTTAAAAAATTCGTGTTCTGAATGTACAAGTCGTTTTTTGTATTCAACCTCCTTTTGTAGAACAGATTTCAATTTTTTCCCTTCAGTTCAACTTGAAACATTGCTGATATTATTTTGAAGTTCACAATATCCTTTCTCATGGATATCTTCTTGACCCACCTCTGCATGATCCTGAGCATCCGTAGTGAAGAGACATATATTAATAATAATTATTAGTGATGAAGTATTGACCATCTATGATTATAGGGATTACCTAGAAAATGTAAGGAATAGGTTGTCTTGAAGAAAAACCGGTATTTTCCAACAAGCCAGCGTTTCGGTTCCATGTACGGTTCTTTGAACGGCAAGTGAATTACTCAGCGATAAGTTGGGCTCAGCCACTAGTAAACTCGGCCTACTGTTATGGGGACGCAAATGTGGTAAATAGTCGTCTGATTGTACAAAAATATTATCTGCCATCGAATCCCCCACTTCACTTGAAAAAAGTCGGTGATGTTCTGGTACTACTGCCAGTCCTGCTGACATGATCATCTCAAATTCGACATTTTCAAGTGTTCTTTAAATTCCACTAGATGGGATTGTCAATTTATCTTTTTGAAGTTATGGTATGGATACTGTAAACGTTATTTTTCCTCTATTATTGACTTGATCATTTGCCTTTTACATATAATATTCGCTAATTTTGCATATACTGTACAAACGTTTTGGTCATATTTGTATTTTTCTATCTCAATTATTGTGATTGATATCTAATTATCACAAATGTTGGATATCACATACTACTGTCATTAGTGAATCAGCTGTTTCCACTTCTCCATATTGAATTTTTGTTGAGAATCATTCACTCAGTTTTAGCCGTCCTCGCTTTGAGATTTATTCCTTATTTGAAGTATTTTGTGTGCGCTCAATACGTTTGCACTTTTCTGCCTTAGGTGTGCCGTGGTTTATGGCTTTTAGTCTATGTTTAGTTACCGTCTGGAGTAAACATAGAATGTTTTCGGTTATTTTTGATACTTGAGAGACTGAAAATTTGTTAGGACATGAATTATATGAATTTCTATCTGATAATAGGCCCCCGTAATGATATTTTTATATCTTGTGAAAATCGTTTGAAATTGTTATACATTTTGAAAAAGTTCACTTGGCAAAAAGGTATGAGTATTTGACATTTGAACTTGACCATTTGTAATCTGTTTCTGTTGATACCCAGTAAAGGCTATCTGATGAAAGATTGGGAAGTTAAAAATATTTTTCAACTGTCAAAAGGTTCCAGGTTTTATTTTATTCGTGTGAATGGGTGTGTGAGCAAATTTCTGGACCTTACCCGTCGAATTGATTAAATCACCATATATTGCATTCGTCACGCATTAGGTAGTCCTTTCGGTGTCTTTTACGTGCGTTTTAGTCAGGTCTTTGGACTTGATCCCATGAGCCATTGTGAACGAATGGACCTCTCAAAGAGTCTACCGAAAGTATATTTCACTCGGACACACGTACTTATAAGGTTATTGATGTAATTAACAAAAAATCAATTACTTTTAGGGTTTTCTTGTGTTCCGGGTTATTTCTTTCCTACCGGATTTTTCCAACCAGAGCACATTTCATGATTCCTGAAGAGTTGTTAACCACGTCGATTCCGCTGTAGGTTTCTCTGTCTGATGAACATACCTTACCTATTAGAGCTACTAAGAAGGGACCTTCAAAAACATGCAATTCAGGCTGCGAAGAAGCATAGCATTACAGCTAAGGTCAACCTGACGGTATTACGACAGCTGTACGCTACTCCCTGGATTCGACGTCCGAGTAACAAATCCCACATTAAGTAAAAAAATATTTATTAGTATTCTATTATATGAATTATGTATTTATTGTTAACGCTACAGGTAAGGTGCACTATATTTATTGCGTTTTTGACGTGAATTGTTCAAGTACCTACGGTGGTACATTATTAGTCTCCGTATATCTCACCTAAGAGGTGTATACATGTACTTGGTCACTAAAACTGTAGTCCACTATAGAAACGCCACTATTATTTCAATAATATGTACAATGTGATTGATCAATTGAAACCAGAATTCTATACCACCATACTAATTATTCCTCTGTAAATTTTATTTCTGTTTATCATTTAGATTGTGGTATGTATTTAATGAATGCTGTTCGTGTTATACGGGAATCAGTATAGAATCTAGAAGATGAGCTTTGCATTCATATAGCTGGGGCCCTGCACTTTGAACATCTCACTTCAATTTGTTTTGTGTAACCCACTCCCGTCTCCACTAGAGTGTAGTCGCGAGCCACCCTGTCACTCTCACAGCTTATTTGTCAGATCTAGGAAAACCCGTGGCAAGACAGAGTTTTCGTAAAAATTTTTCAGCATGCACACTAACAACTATTAATGTTATACCTTAGTATTTGCCGCAAAGAACTGACGAAGTATATCTCACTTTAGCGTTCGTATTGCACTTTGTGATCATCAGCTGTGATCCAATTGCTTCGCAGTTTACCACCAGTTTCACCATACTGTTTGTGAGGGTGGTAAAGATGGTCACAGGAAAGTTATCCCAAAGCCAGAATGATTTTCATCTCTCATTCTGTGTAGAAATACTTCACTTAACTATACTTTGAGCTTTCCCTATTCCCATTCATCTAGAATAATTTCCTCAAAATTACTCAGTCATCTCGAACAGCCACAATACAAATAAACCCCCCATCACTTACGATTTCACCCGAAATCAATAACTCACCAGTGACGCTAACGTACGTAATATCACGCTGCCCTAATCCCCACAGGTGAAATGTTCATCCATCATTTCTAATAATACGGAGACTTCCGAAGGGTGGATGACACTTCCTTTTCGTGTCCCTAGACCAAATATTGATGTTGCGGGCAGAGTCCTATTTCTCATTGTCCCAACACGTGGTTGGGATCGATATTGACGACGGAGATGGTGTTGGTGTGGAGTAAAGCGTGGATATCGGCAAACCACAAACAATTCAGTCAGTCGGGGCCAAGAGACAAACGTTGTATTGCTCGATAGAAAATCAAAATGGATCTGTTCTCAATGGGAAAGTTATTGAATGTTTTGTGTGCGGAAATCAAAATTTAGCACCGGTGATTCCGTTACTTGCTTTAGCACTGTTCACACATTTCGCAAATAAAAATTCTAGCAATAATTTAAGTTAAATTAATTACTGACACTGAGATAATAGGTATTGTTGAAAACCTTAATGGCCACGATTAGAGATATCTTATATTGATATGAACGTCTTCCCTAGCTCGTACAAGTCAGCAATTGGAATATTGATATGAATATGAAGATAATAAAGTAATAGTATATGGAGAATTGTTCCGTTGGGTAAGAGAAAATATCAGTAATTTTTCTGTCAGAGCCAAATGATAGGTCACGAACATTGCAATCGACCTATTATTTCCCGAATAAAAATGAACGTTACACACATTATGACATTGGGAAGAAGTTACACTCTCAATTTGGAGAATACGATTAGTTGATTTGTTATTGTTTTTACGAAGAGTTGAAACACAACCCTGTAATAAGAATGCCATCAGATGACATACTTCCCAGATATAGCTTTGACAAAACTTTTGTGATATTTATAACGGACAGGGATGCGTGGAAGGAAGGAATTCCCATCAAAGCGGAAATCGCTATCTATAAGGATGGAAATTGTCACAATACACCATTGCGCTCAAGAGCTAATAAGGCATGATTTTTCAGAAAAAACCATTGTCATTTATTCAGACAGTCAAGCTGCAATAAGAGCAGGCACTCAATGCAAGTTACCTCCAAACTTGTTTGGGACTGCACTGAAGCCCTAAACGAACTGGGTAGTCAAAACAGACTGATCCTAGTCTGGGTACCAGCACACACAGGTCATAGATACAATGAAGAGGCCGATTCACTAGGTATGGCAAAAGCTGTACTAAAAAAATCTCAAGAGTAGTGGAAAAAATTCACCATGAATGAGACAGGCCAAAGAGTTTATCAAACAACTGCAGCCAACATTCACAGAATATCTACTAAGCCATAAGAGGAGCACTACTAGAGTATTAGTAGGACTCCTCACAGGGAATTGTAGGCTCGACAAACATATGAGTACAATCGATCTGGCAGGAGAAATGCTATGCAGGTTCTGTAGGCAAGAAGAGGAGAGATACTATGCCACTGCGAGGACTTGTCAAGGCTAAGGTTTCTAACGCTGTAAGAAGAAAAACCAAGAGCTACCAGATACATGGGAGCGCTAAAAACAAGCCTGTCTCGTAACGAAGACAGGAAAGAGAACTCTAAATGATTTCGAGGGCACATACAATAGATCTGAAAAGGTCGCGCTGTAGAGGCTTGTAGCACGAAAGCCCACAGAGAATCTAATCTATTGTTGTTGGTGATGATCCCTGTTTATTTCAAATTTTTATTAAAGCATTGATCGAAAATTTCAAAAAAATGTTCTAAATGTATGTATAGAATCTACGACCGATAAGACACCTTTTCTCCAGCGTAGTTTCTGCAAGTGTCCGCGAAAATTCAAAGAACAATTAACTCTTCTTTCCGATATGCAAGGGACCTTTTTCAAGTATGAGGACTACATGGAGAGTATAGAAGGAGATATGAACATACATATAGAGTGTGCAAACTGTGAGGAACTCATTAAGTTCGGAAGCAATTATCAACAAAGTATCAGAAAGGCAGAGAAAAGAAGATAATATTATTATTTACAAATTTAGAAAAGTCGGTGAGAAATCAGATACTGAAAGCTACAAATGGAATTAAAACATTCATAATAGGAAAAATACAGAATTTCAACTCATAGTCACTCAAAGTAATCTCAAATAATAGGGAAAATGTCATTACAATCCTCAAAAACAAGACAAAGTTGAAATTTTTCTATAATAGCATCATTCAAATTACCGCTGACAAATATAATATGCACCGAGAATACTTGAAAACAGTACTCTCTAAACGAAAAATATTTTTATAAAATATACTTATTCGTGGAATGCCCACAATAGCCATATCAAAAAAGTGGGTTGCAAAATGGTCATATTACTTACTATACGTTCCTTGAACTTTTTGATAGGTTTAAGGATTGTGCCACAGAAAACAAATTTTCTCTAGTTGGTGTAACTGAAGTCGGATATTCCTGATAATCTTCTGATGCTAACTTCAACATCGTACGTATGGATAGAGGCGTTGTATGTGTGTTTTATTTTCAATTGCTTCATGCGGAAAAGGTACTCTTTCCGTACTTGTTAGGATAATAACTATATCGTCCACATGGAACAAATGATGTAATCGACTGTTTGCAGGATCTGGGTAATATGTTGGAACGTGAATACCTCGAAATTTGTGGGTGATATCAACATGAATATGCTGATTGCAAATTATTCAAAGGTTTAATTTCAAATTTTGATTCATGTCTAATTGTGTAAAACCCAACTGAGATATTGTGGTAACAAATTGCAGTACATTGGATACTAACGGTAATATGATTGTATATTTTGATATGGATTTGGGTGAAGATGTTCCTCGTGATTAGTTTACATTTTTTTTTTCATTTTAAACATTTCAATGCCATTGATTTTTACGAGGTGCTGACAATGCCTTCCAAAGTTTCCTTTCCCAATGAATATATTACTGCTATATTTAATAAGCATGCGTCTATTTGCACGATGAATGAAAAACGTAAAACATACAAACTTATACTTATGATGCTCGCTACAGTAAAAGCACATATACTAATTATCCCAGAAAAAAACATCAGTGGCAAGACAGTATCACGTCAATTCACGTAATTATGTAAATCGTGCCTAAAACAGAGAAAAAACGCGTATATACAATACATTTTTGATAAAAATAGAAAATCTTTCATAATGGGGAGTCAGCATGCACAAAGTCACAGATGCAAAATAACAATCTACGAACTGATTTGCACCATCCCGAAGACATTAATGCATTTTTCTCGAATGTGGCAAGCGATTCGATAATTAGGAGATTTTATTGTAACAACAAATTAAACAATGAAAGTAACTTTTATTGTGGAATTAGAATATGAACATATTCTGACTGGTATCTGTGAAATTAAATCGATTGCTATGGGCATCGATAACAAATATTAAAATGATTGATATCTAACGTGATACCACACTGCATTGAAGAAATTAAATATATTTTCTATGAATCCTTGAACCAAAGTGTTTTTCCTGATATTTGGGAAATGGAAATGTATTATCTTACCAGAAAAAAATTTACCTTCATAATTCAATGATTCGCGTCCAATGAGCATATTCCTCTTCCTATTTAAAGTGCGTGAAAAAGTGTTTTCTGTCAAATTAAAATATTTTTGTATAAAATAAAATACTTCCTGATGTACAGTCTACGTTTCGTCTAAATCACGGAACACAGACTGCCTTACTTAAAGTGATTGACAACATCGGGAACGCTAAAGAAAAATCAGCAGTTCCTCTTTCATTTATGCTTGAACGAAGTAAAGTTTTTGATCTGGTTAATTTTGAATTACTCATCAGTTCATTGGATTCGATGAAATTTCATTGAGATGGATAGCAAGATATCTCACAGAACGAAACCATAGAGTCAAACTCGATCAAAATGTCCTATGTTCTTCATTAAGAAAACTGAATCAAAAGTCCCACAAGGAAGTATTCTAGGGCCCTTGATTTATTCGATCTGAATATTTGATTATACGTCCTCCCTAATATTTTGTCATGCCTATCCTATCCATCTTTATGCTGATGACTTCCAAATTTATTTATCTGGCAAGGCCGATGAAATAGAATACTGTACCTATCACTCATATCAACCAATAATTACATAATACGTTTGTTTACTCCAAAAATCACGGTTTGACAATAAACCCTCGTTAAACAGTTGCATTATGCCTTGGACACTCAAGACAAAAAACAGAAATACATAGTTATCATAGGCTGTCATTGAATAATACTGAAATTGAATAGGTTGATTCTGCAAAACATTTGGACATTGTTATCAATTCTTAAATGAACATGTTAGTAAAATATTCCGAGGATCATTTTTCAAATTGAAGAATTTATATAAAATGTCTACAAATGAAATTGAGGCCAGCTGATACTCTGATTTATCCTCATATCGATTACTGCTGTATCATAACTTTTTACTACAATATAACAAGTTGAATATGCAACGCATACAGAACGATTGCATGCGATTTGTATTGTGTATACCATTCGGAGGGCACGTAACTCCTTATCCACTGAGTATGAAAATATTAAATGTCAAGACTAGAGTACAACACTTCACCAGTACATTTTTGTATAAGTTTGAAACTCCCACTTATCTTCATAATTTGATAGGCAGTATTTCCGATCTTCACTTAGTGAATATTAGGAATGATTCTTTCAAGATTCCACATCATAAGGCTTCGAAATTCGAAAAATGTTTATAATTTTTGACACCTTCATACTTGAATCTTATCCCACCAGTGGTGGATATTTCCATTTCTCAATTTAAAAAAACATTGAAATCACAATTGATTATTCCTCATTGTAATTATATTACTCTTTCGCTAACATATCATTCCCAAAGAGGTTTTGTGTGAATGATATTATTTCTTCATTGTCTTGTAGTTAGGAGATTGATAACAATTTAATTATATTATCAAAAATACATGTTAGAAGGGTGGAAGGTAGCTTTTGGCTAACCCTTTTTCATTTTGTGTAAGGTTTAATTTTTATGCACAATAAACGTTATTATTATTAGGAGGGATCAATTTCACTTTTACCGATAGTGTAGGAGGGCGAATTAAAAAATCAGATAGATCGTCGAATATTCTGGAAATATCTAAATTCTCAAACTTACAGAATATATTTTCACAGGATATAAGTTACTGAGTTTAAATGAAATCATTTGGTCTTCCATTGCCTAAATAAGAAGAGAAAAAATATCTCTACGATTTCAAGTCTTTTGACAATGGAAGTTCAAATAATTTTAGTGAACGTGAAGCATTGTCTGCAAAAGTTAATTTGAGTGTTGTGATCTGGACTTTCCCAAATGTTTCAGATCTTCTGAAATACTACACCGAGTGGCAATTAGATTTGTAAAGTTACGCCATTTGGTTATTTTCGAGAGTAGATATTCGAGTTTTAGATATGTTGTACAAGATATTTTTTTGACTATTGTCCATATCCGAATCCATAATAAAACTTCCGGTTTCGCCAGAAGTGACATCAAATTTTGAATTTCAAAATGAAATACCCCTAATTTTTTTCAACAGAAAATTTATAATTGAATTCTATATTCAACTATATGTTATATCACATAATAATGTACCTATTGTTAGCATGACGTCACGATTTGAAATGAGTGGATCGAGAATGCCAAATCAAATGAGGGTCAAGTAGACTTAGGTTTGAGCAAATTTAGGTGCTTTTAGAAATACCTCAGATATTCATTTTATTGAAACCATGACGTATTGTTACCAATTGATTGCATCATGTAACAAGCATATGGTTAGAATAAATATGGAATATCGAATTCAAATCATAAAAAATAGAAATGAAGAGTATTCAATTTCGAATTCAAAAGTTGTGGTCACTTCCGGTATCCTTATTTTAGGATTTCATAATGAACTTAAAGTAGTATTCAATTTAAATAGCTGTGACTACTAATATTAAGTTGCAATTGGCAGCCTGTCACAGTCTGACAATTATTTAAACTAAATGATTCTAGTATATTATGAAACTGGACATTAGATTCGAATAAGGACAATAATTGAAACGTATATCTCAAGCAACAAATCCAAAACTCAAATGTCTATCTTTGAAAATAACCAGATGGCATGAAGTAACAAATATCGTAACCATCCAGTATAGATAGAGGGGCCGATCTTTTTTTTCATTGAAGTTTCATGAGAGGTTCATGAATGTTTTTTGTGTTTGAGTTAACGTTAGTGGAAAATTTTGTTTTAGTGTTATGTTGATTCAATAAAGTGATGTTGAGAATAACCAGCAAGTATACTTCTTATTGTATGACCCAGAAATGAAACAGTATGAGTTTTATACGACTTTGACCAACAATGCAATCATAAATACAGAAGTATTTACCATAGATCGATTAGATAATGGTATATACAAACTGGAAAATGTTTACAATCCATCTTGTTTACCACACGTTAAAAAAATATGCGATGTGAAACACCAAGCTTTCAAGTAATTCCTTCAAGAATAGCATAACAAAAGCGCAACCTGTAATAAATCACCCTTTCGTTTCCATTTGATTATTTTTATGGCGTCCACTCCAGGCCATTGTGAAAAGTTGACCTTATCTTACATTGAATAAGGCAAAAAATATTCATGAATTAATCAAGTCACGTAAAGCAGAGAGGGATAAAAAATAAAAGAATAGGAAAGCATTTTTCATTCGATTTTTTGATGAACATGAAGTGTTTTGTTGTGTAGACGTAACAAATGTTTGTTCCAGATAAGAAAAAAAAAAATACATACGAGCTGCCTGCTAAAAACTAGAACTTCTTGCGTCAATAGAATATGAAAAAACCAATATTACGTAGGAGCATCAGGTCGATTAGAATGCTTCGAATTCCTTGTCACTATGCAAGAATACGTATACGTTTTCTGTTAAATATCATTTTGTGATAGCATTTAAACCTTATTCCAACCTCGATGGAGGTCTTATTTCAAAAAAGATCCAACGGAATGTTTTCAAGTTTATTAACGGAAGTCAAATAATAATCATTATTGAATAAGTTAAATGTAATACTTACAGCGAGCCACAATGTTGCTATTTAAAAAAATCAATAATAATGATTCAAAAATGGAATTTTACATAGCAAATATATTTTGACAAAATGTAAGGACTGAAATGATTTGAACTTGAGAACATGAAAACGTAGCACTCTAAATTACTAAATATTTTTAATGACCTCTTTTTAATAGAAAGTGAAACAGCGAGTTTTATTTAACTGTCATAATATGGGGACAAGAGGAGTAAAAATATATACTAAGTGTTACAATTGAAAATGTCACTTCTGGTGAAACCGGAAGTTGCATGAAACATGAGTAATAAAAAATGCAGATTCATGTCTAAATATCATTTCATGGTCTTCAAAAACAAACAAATTTTGAGGTTAGCCACCTTCCGCGGATGCCCGGTATAATGACAGCTTTTTTTGTCAAAATGTATAAACTGGGGTGTTATCCCGCGATGCTATAGTATGTGTGTGTGTTGCAAGCATTCTGTTAAGTATTCATAAGAAGTAGAAGAGGTCCAAAGTGGAAAACCGTTCCTTGTGATTTC
This sequence comes from Chrysolina americana, assembly GCA_958502065.1. NCBI lineage: Eukaryota > Metazoa > Arthropoda > Insecta > Coleoptera > Chrysomelidae > Chrysolina > Chrysolina americana. The sequence goes on along the minus strand of OY293417.1, from coordinate 47,923,457 downwards.
CGGTTAATCAGAAAATCGTATTGGGATCTGCAGCAAGACAGAAAATATTGTCCAATGGCTTTACATCTTTAGAAAGTCAAAGCTATGAATACAGAAAGAGTACATAAAATGATCATTAGAAGAAGATACTATCTATTATGTGGGCTTTCTTCCAAATAAAGGAATAAACATGCTTTCATCTAAATGAATAATCTCCCTCTCCCTCTCCCTCTCCCTCTCCCTCTCCCTCTCCCTCTCCCTCTCCCTCTCCCTCTCCCTCTCCCTCTCCCTCTCCCTCTCCCTCTCCCTCTCCCTCTCCCTCTCCCTCTCCCTCTCCCTCTCCCTCTCCCTCTCCCTCTCCCTCTCCCTCTCCCTCTCCCTCTCCCTCTCCCTCTCCCTCTCCCTCTCCCTCTCCCTCTCCCTCTCCCTCTCCCTCTCCCTCTCCCTCTCCCTCTCCCTCTCCCTCTCCCTCTCCCTCTCCCTCTCCCTCTCCCTCTCCCTCTCCCTCTCCCTCTCCCTCTCCCTCTCCCTCTCCCTCTCCCTCTCCCTCTCCCTCTCCCTCTCCCTCTCCCTCTCCCTCTCCCTCTCCCTCTCCCTCTCCCTCTCCCTCTCCCTCTCCCTCTCCCTCTCCCTCTCCCTCTCCCTCTCCCTCTCCCTCTCCCTCTCCCTCTCCCTCTCCCTCTCCCTCTCCCTCTCCCTCTCCCTCTCCCTCTCCCTCTCCCTCTCCCTCTCCCTCTCCCTCTCCCTCTCCCTCTCCCTCTCCCTCTCCCTCTCCCTCTCCCTCTCCCTCTCCCTCTCCCTCTCCCTCTCCCTCTCCCTCTCCCTCTCCCTCTCCCTCTCCCTCTCCCTCTCCCTCTCCCTCTCCCTCTCCTTGTATTGAACACATAGTTAATGATAGGAACAATAAATGAATAACAACAATGTAATAACATATTGACACTAATTTCACAAGTATATAGGTATCCACCGCGTTAAATTTCTCAAAGAGCGGTTTTCCGAAAACTTATCAGTCATCAACTTTGCCAAATACTTTATATGGTTGTAATTTAACCAATGGGTGAGTACAAACAAAAAAATACGTAGATGTGAAATAATTTCATATAAATTTCGTGAATCTAGTTGGTTGAGTATGGAAGAATAGACGAATTCTACATAGTGTTTTCCAAAACTTCTTCCTTATCTTCACATACCTAACTGAGATTCCGCTTTGACATTTGAAAATAAGATTCAAATATATCACGCCCTTATTTTATATTAAATTGTTTACAAGCAGTAACATTCTTATAAAATTTTGGACATAGAGTCCACAATTCCACACCTCAATCAATATATATAGAATTTTTTTTTTTTTTTTTTCCATATACTTATTACCTATTATGTATTTCCCCTTTTATCAAATTCATCATCAATTTTCTTTTTCAATGACTATTTTGTTCAATCCTGGGTAGCGGAAGCATAATCATGCATTCATGTAGACGTGCAAATTTCAAATGGGGCTAAAAATGGACTAACCGAGGTTAAGTGAAAGAGTAATTTTATGGTGATTCATCATCTCCATCTGAACTGAACTCCAACCCTTCGCTCATATTTCAATTGTACTGATATGCTGCTATACCTCTGAGTAATAAAGACGTTAATGAAAGAATTAAAAGTGTACGAGAAAAACCATCAGTACCATCAGCCCCTTCGCCATATTTTGAGTATCTACCACATTGATTTCACTATTCACAAGTTGATGATTTTCTGAAATATTTCTGTATATCATAAGAAAGTGACCAGAGAAAATACTTGATTTTTTGGATAAATTTTTTCATGATATTAGATAGCTGCAATTTATTTAATTCAATTTTAAAGCTGTTAGTCTCTGCAGGTATATGTCTTATTATACATGCACAAACAGAGCAGAGCAAGATATTTGAATATTTAATTTTCTAAAAATGAATCTATCAACTTGACAATTCATGCAAATATACAATCATCTTCTAATGTAGTCTCCAATGTACAAGAAAATTTTGGTGTTTCGAGTCAAGTTCAGTTTGGTACTGAACCGATTACCGAAAGTCTTTTTCAAAATTATTCAGTTCATTTATTTGAAGCTCTCTGGCATATTTTTCGAACCTTGTCCGAATTCATGCATTTACTCTTGCTTGGAGTATGTGCTACCAAGGAGTGCTTTTTGCTGTTAAACTATGAGTATTATAGTTTGTTGGTTGGGAGAGGATAACTCTAATGTTGTCTGATTTATCTTGGCACCGATGAGAGAAAACAACCTTAAAACAAGTCATGTATGCAGATGGTCATTCCCAACCAGATACTTGATTACAATAAGCACTTCCAATACTGCAAAAATGGGTGTCAGATATAATTCAAGGTCCGTAGGGAAAAGTAGTTGGTTTCTGACAAATATCTTCCAGAACATTTATACTTCCTGGGATAGTGTGGAAGAAAGTGGATTTCGACCATTCTCATCATTACTGTTTCTCTGCTTACTTCTTCTAAACCAAGCAACGGCTTGTGATAGCGTTTTCACTGACATTTAGAGAATTTTCTTTGGAAGGTGAGTATGTACAATAAATTTTAATCAAGTGCTTGTGTAGTAGAGAAAATTCAATGTTTTGTAATCATGTCGCCAAAAAAATCGATTTTCACACGCTGCATGGCTCACGTTGGCCTAAACTTGAGAGATACATCAAAAAAATGAGGAAGGAGCAGGTTTGGCTCTTTTTATTTTAGTTACTCGAACTATTTTCAAGTATGGAATCATGGTACCAGTTGATGTAACTAAGTATACTTATGAAATAATGAAGATTAATAATACTCATACCAATCAAATTCAACAAAAATAGAAATATAACTGCAGCATATACGGATATAAAATGAGTACTGTAATAATTACCTGTCAACTTTATCTGAAACTGATTCTCGGTGGAAACTAGACAATGTTGTAGTTTTCTGTAAGCTTTAATTAGACATATGTATATACAGTGCGTCCACTCAAGTTAGCAGCATATGAAAAACTTTTTTTTAATATATTTTACGAAAAAAAGCCACTCCTCATAAAAAGTTCTGCATGATCTGAAACCTGAAACTCAACCGTCAGATATCAAAGGGTACTTCAACTTTGTTGATTTTATTTGTTTCATTGTATTGATTCTCTCCAGCAAAAATTTTCGAACTTTGTTAGATATATTACAGTTAACTCTGACGAAAGGTAAAACCTCGAAACATGCATATCTGCAGGTTGTCATTCCCTGCCAAATAGAGGATGATTTACTGTTTAATAAGACAATAAGAATTTTCAATTGGGTCTTCTTGGAAGAATGTTGCACAAATATCTGTCAGATGTAGTTCAATTTGATACCTGATGGTTGAGTTTCAGGTTTTAGATGCAAAACTTTTCATGAGTAACTTCTATTCGTGCAGATTATAAAAAAGGTTTCCATATGCTGCAAACTTAAGTGGACACACTGTATTACCGTCTGATTAACTAAAAATGTTGTACATGCTGTATCATGTTTGAATGAATTCTATATGGCTAGCCGCTATCCTACGCGCAAAGAAAACAGACCAAACTCAACGTTAGTGGTGGAATCTATTATTCACAATGGTTGCAAGATGTTATGGATATTTACGATATAAGTATCTAAAAGATTCATAATACGATATGAGATGGGGAATTTCTCAAACGAGGTCTTTTGGCCGAATTTGAAAAACCATCGATCGAATATTGTAGAATATTCAATCTACTAACAATAACGTTGATTATTTTTTCAAAATCAGTCGATATTTCTGAAATTCATGATATCAGAATCATGTAACAAGCAAGCGTTGCAAAGGTTAAGTATAATATGTTGATTCATTATGTCTCGGTTGTCACTCATTTTGCGAACTGTCAACTTTAGAGTTCAATTGACTATGAAAGAATAGATTCAGATATAGAACCCACAGAAAATTAGGAAATTCAAACCTTAGTACCTACTGAAGTCCAGGATAGATACGAAAGTGAATTTAGACAGAGAAAAAAAAAATTTCAACTCCACCGCACAAGTTCTTGATGATAATGAAGTAGATCGATTTAATGCTTTGGTGGATATCCACCTTTTGGTTTAATGAACACCAAATACACGTTTACGAAGTTATTCGTACCTTACCCGACAGAAATATTACCACTTAGTTCTGCTCATACCATTATATAGTATCAAAAATGTACAGTAATCTATCTCCCTTAACAACTGCAGAAAATTTTCAAATAATAAGGCATTCATTCAAATACGAGCAGGACAAGAAATTACCGATTTGGTGAAAATAAAAAATTCCTGAGTAGGTCATTCAGTGTAATACGTAGTTATTGACCACATCATTAATAAGTGTGATACATCAATCTTTTATATCTCGTAGTAGTACTAGTAGACAAGTAGGCCCACATGGTCCCTTTTTGCCTTCCCCAGTCTTCCACAAATCTACACTCTCCCTCAAATCTTCGTGACCTGATGAAGGTCAGTTAGTCTTCTATTCCAGGTCGGTAAGTTCCTCTTTTGGAGTTTTTTAGCTCCAAAGATTTCGAATCTCAGCCTCTAGTACGCCTCGCACTCGCCGAGAAAGTGAGATAAAATTTCTTCATCTTCTTCGCATTTGCGGCAAGTGGAGTTGTCTTCCATACCAAATAGTGATATGTGTCTACTTGACTTGTTATGCCTTGTTAGTATTCATATGAGAAGGTGTATTGCTTGGCGGTTTCTGCCTAAGAACCACACCGTGGCCTGAACCCATCTTTTTTACTTCGTTTGGTGAACATGATCAACTCTGTATTTGCGGGATTTACTGAGAGTCCTGGTTCACCACGCCATTATTCGATTATTCTGCAAGCAGCCTGCATGCGGTCGCAGACGACTCCGAAGAATCGTCCGCAGACTAGGACAACTCCGTCGTCCGCGTCTCGATAACTTCATCTGTGAGTTCACCCAAGAATTCGTCCATGACTAAGCACCATAGATGGGGAGAGAGGCAGCTTCTTCTTTTACTTTTCTGTTTTTACTATTTGTTGTTATCAATTTAAATTTTGATTAAAACAAATTGTAATTTTATTTCAGTATATTAGAGCTATTTAGGTTTGTATTGTACTGTTGTTTTGATATTGTTACCGATATTCAGAATTGATTCTTTGAGTTTTTATCTCCCAACAAATTGTTTGTACTCATTGAAATCCTTGGAAATCAGCTTATACTTGGCTTATTGGCCTTCTTCCTGGAATGATTATATTTATCATCATTATTTGTTTTGTTCTCTGTTCTTCCCGTCAACCGGCTGCACCCTTACGAGCAAAGCAACCCTCAGAGGTCTTCGAGAGACGAGGCCCATACCATTTAACGTGAGATGCCATGCACGGATAGGAATCCAAACTATCTTAGACCGTTACAGGACGTCGGTCTACCATCCAAATTATTATTATTACTATTCGTTATTATAATATATAACGAGTTTAATCCAATATCCCTCATGAAAAGGCATCTGAAAACTGTATCACGAGCCTGAATAAATCACCTCAAAAATTTGGAAACAAAGCTAATTAGAATTAGCACTCAGGTAATTATTTCAACATTCGGGCAATTTCACGAAACAGAACTCATTTTCCAACCCATAGTCACAACCAAACTAAGCCAAACTTTCTCGAAGCCGAACTTTCTTCTCGAAGCCAATATATCACAAAGAAAACCTAAAGGCTTTTGTGTTCCATACCGAAATGAATATAAACTATAGGCAAGTACAAGAAGTTGGTATCCTATAATGAATATAGAGCGCTGCTGAGAGGACGATATATTTTCTTGTATCCTTTCATATACCCTCGAAGAGGATAAACTAGATAAAAACTTATATTTTCTTAAAGGTCGTAAATCATTTCGGAATATTAAGTAGGCAGTCGTGGGAAAACCAGAACGCTTCCTTTGTTGAACTAGGGTGTCTCTTTTATATCCCAATGAAAAATGATGGACATGCTTATGAAATGATAAGTTTATGAGGATAATTGATATACTCTTCAGATACTCAGTGGCGAGGTTATGGGTTAGGCGAGTTTGAATGGTACGAATAATAAATGGAATTCTTCACTACTAAATTGACTAAATTGTCAATTTTGGAATTCCATAAATCATTCCTGATAAAAAAAATCTTGAAGAAATAGTATAGGAATACCAGCTGACATGTTTGGAGGACATTGACGTGAATATTGTTTTTTTGAAATTTTAGACAGTTTATAAATACAAGCAAACAACCAACTCACATTAGGAACATTTATTGAATATATCATTACACGTATGGATCGTCTATTATAACATAACCCGAGAATTCCCAAGTTGAGTTTATTTTGATATATTTAGTTATGTTGCAATTTGTACGATAATTAAGGCTGAAACACAATGGAAGTTTTATGTTTATAGTTTTAATTTTCATAATTTTGAATATTTTTTTAACGCGAAACCATTGGCATTATTATTCTGATTACGCCTCATAAACAATCTGGTAGGTAGAATTTAAGCTTCATTTTTCAATACTATTTTGTATCTAGTTTTATTTTAAAAATTGATATCCAAAATCACAAGACTTCAAACTTATTACATAAAACATCCATTTTGTCTACGGATTTACTGAAGGATTAACGAGGTCTTATCTTTTAACGTGCGATTCCTAGCACGAGACCAGTGATCAAGCTGGGAATCGAACCCACGTCCCTCTTACTGATAGACTGATAAATAAAAATAAATAAATAAATGAATGAATGAATGAATGAATGAATGAATGAATGAATGAATGAATGAATGAATGAATGAATGAATGAATGAATGAATGAATGAATGAATGAATGGATGAATGGATGAATGGATGAATGGATGAATGGATGAATGGATGAATGGATGAATGGATGAATGGACGAATGGACGAATGGACGAATGGACGAATGGACGAATGGACGAATGGACGAATGGACGAATGGACGAATGGACGAATGGACGAATGGACGAATGGACGAATGGACGAATGGACGAATGGACGAATGGACGAATGGACGAATGGACGAATGGACGAATGGACGAATGGACGAATGGACGAATGGACGAATGGACGAATGGACGAATGGACGAATGGACGAATGGACGAATGGACGAATGGACGAATGGACGAATGGACGAATGGACGAATGGACGAATGGACGAATGGACGAATGGACGAATGGACGAATAGACGAATAGACGAATAGACGAATAGACGAATAGACGAATAGACGAATAGACGAATAGACGAATAGACGAATAGACGAATAGACGAATAGACGAATAGACGAATAGACGAATAGACGAATAGACGAATAGACGAATAGACGAATAGACGAATAGACGAATAGACGAATAGACGAATAGACGAATAGACGAATAGACGAATAGACGAATAGACGAATAGACGAATAGACGAATAGACGAATAGACGAATAGACGAATAGACGAATGGACGAATAGACGAATAGACGAATAGACGAATAGACGAATAGACGAATAGACGAATAGACGAATAGACGAATAGACGAATAGACGAATAGACGAATAGACGAATAGACGAATAGACGAATAGACGAATAGACGAATAGACGAATAGACGAATAGACGAATAGACGAATAGACGAATAGACGAATAGACGAATAGACGAATAGACGAATAGACGAATAGACGAATAGACGAATAGACGAATAGACGAATAGACGAATAGACGAATAGACGAATAGACGAATAGACGAATAGACGAATAGACGAATAGACGAATAGACGAATAGACGAATAGACGAATAGACGAATAGACGAATAGACGAATAGACGAATAGACGAATAGACGAATAGACGAATAGACGAATAGACGAATAGACGAATAGACGAATAGACGAATAGACGAATAGACGAATAGACGAATAGATGAATAGATGAATGGATGAATAGATGAATAGATGAATAGATGAATAGATGAATAGATGAATAGATGAATACATGAATACATGAATAAATGAATACATGAATACATGAATGAATGAATAAATGAATAAATGAATAAATGAATAAATGAGTAAATGAGTAAATGAGTAAATGAATAAATGAATAAATGAATAAATGAATAAATGAATAAATGAATAAATGAATAAATGAATAAATGAATAAATGAATAAATGAATAAATGAATAAATGAATAAATGATTAAATGAATAAATGAATAAATGAATAAATGAATGAATGAATGAATGAATGAATGAATAAATGAATGAATGAATGAATAAATGAATAAATGAATAAATGAATAAATGAATAAATGAATAAATGAATAAATGAATAAATGAATAAATGAATAAATGAATAAATGAATAAATGAATAAATGAATAAATGAATAAATGAATAAAAGAATAAATGAATAAATGAATAAATGAATAAATGAATAAATGAATAAATGAATAAATGAATAAATGAATAAATGAATAAATGAATAAATGAATAAATGAATAAATGAATAAATGAATAAATGAATAAATGAATAAATGAATAAATGAATAAATGAATAAATGAATAAATGAATAAATGAATAAATGAATAAATGAATAAATGAATAAATGAATAAATGAATAAATGAATAAATGAATAAATGAATAAATGAATAAATGAATAAATGAATAAATGAATAAATGAATAAATGAATAAATGAATAAATGAATAAATGAATAAATGAATAAATGAATAAATGAATAAATGAATAAATGAATGAATGAATGAATGAATAAATGAATAAATGAATAAATGAATAAATGAATAAATAAATGAATAAATAAATAAATAAAGGTTTATTTTACACAGTTATCGTATTTTCTACATTACGTATTGTATAATCAAAACTCCAACACTTCGCCCAAGAGGGCTCAGGAGGGGAGAGGTTGGGAGGATGCACTGAAAGCCGCCTCCCTTACTCCGCAGATATTGCTGGCTACGGGGCAAGGGAGCGCTTGTGCCAAGGGGTACATAGAGTCCAGGCAAGGGGCGCTGGTATCCACCTCCGCTGCTGGTGACGGTAGGTCGAATATTCAATAACATAGTACTGATAGACTAGCGCTCTACCATCATGACCACTGCGGCTACGTTCCACATCATTCAAAATCCTGACAACTTCTGTGTGTCAATAGTTAACATTATATTACGCCTGGCAAGTTGTTCTACATAATCACCTGCCTGTAAAGAGTTTGATGAGTTATTGTGGAAAAGCTTCTTCACAACTTATTTACAAGGTATTACTTACTTTAATGTAAAATCATGTAGGACCGGTTGTTGATGGGTGTTTCAGAGATAATAATGATATTTGAATATTGCAAACATTTTCTGGTTACTCAGTCATGCTCGAAAACGTCCCCATAACTTAATTAACATTGTAATGGCACATAGACATATACTTATCCAATTTGAAAATATCAGACTCACTTTTCAATTTTTCTATCGATTCTTACTTGATTTACAGCAAAAATCCTAGCTGCTTCTTGTCCAGTGTCTTGCCAAATTTCTTCTAAGATATTAACTAATATGAATATGAGCATTTCATTTTGGAGATGATTACTTGCTCATTCAGCATTTAGTTCCAGTGTTTATTATTATTTGCTATTCGACATATACTAAACCAGAAACTTCAGTGGATCTTTTGACATTCCCAGGTATTTCAAATTTTGATTCAATTTGTTTCTAGATTTCTGTAGCCGGAATTCTGTCAAATGCCGTTTCATAACCTATCTACGCCCTAAATATTAGTGTGCAGTTGCACAAAGTCAAATCAACGATTATAATTTTTGTATTTCATTATCTTATCGTCACCAACTTTCGAATTCTGTGACTTTTTTCTGTCAAAAGTCAGTACTATCCCCGCAGTTGTTCATATTTATTCAGATATATAAAATTAACTCCTTTCCCTATCGATAACACCACTAGCAATATCTGGAGGAAATCTAGTCATAGGCCATCGAACATTGCATTTTATCTGGAAACTGCGTTGGTGAGCCTACCAGGTCGGCATCGCCCTTGGTTTTGTCAAAGAGGTTAAAAAGTTACTTAGTGAATGTCTGATAATTTCCGCGTTCGTTGGACAATTACATCCACATAGCCGACTATTTGTATAAAAACTCGATACCTATATGCCAATGACCGTTGCATTTTCATTGAAAACTGCGCTCACCAACTAACGGTCGGCATTGCTTTTGGTATTACCGAGGAAGTGATTAAACTCTCGCGTTTGTTTGGAAATCTACTTCAACGGAACCCAATATTTGATTTACTCCACCAGCAATATCTGGAGGAAATCGAGTCGTAGGCCAATGCACAATACGTTTTCTTTAAAAACTACGTTCACTAGCTGACCGCTCTATCTGCCTGGTCGGTATTGCCCTTGGTTTTGTTAGGAAGAGAGGTCAAATCGTAGGTAGACGGACGAAATTTGAATATTTTCGTGAAAATCCTGATACACCGATTTTCGATTTTCGAGACGGTAAACTTTAACGAACAACCCCTTCAACTCAACCTTGTGAAGTGACTGATGAATATTTAAATTTTTCTTAAGACTGGATTGCGTTCCGATCGACTGGGTTCCACCTGGATAGTGTATTCCGGAAAAACTGGGTAAAACTTTGATTAATCGTTGATTCGTTGACCAAATCTCCTCATAGTGTAATCGGCCTTGTAAAATCTATCTTGCGTTTGGCAATAGTAATTTTCCGTTACAAAGTTGATAAAACTGTTAATTTTCATAGCCCTGATTATTCCGTTTTCGTGTTACCGTGACTTTGACAATAGTAGTCGAACCATAAATATAAAAAGAAAAGAAGAACAGAATTACGATTTTGTGTCTATGGTGCTTGTATTTCATGTAGGGTTAGAAATTAATTATTTGTATTGACACTGTCAGACTTTCCGTTCATCACTGATTCGAAGGGGAGACTAACCCGAGTCTATGTCTTTGGTGAAATGAATGATTTATTTACTGTTTATTGTTCCAAACCACTTTAAAATTTTAGGAAGTGTCCTAGTGTGGAGTGAAAGTGTCAGAGCTGACAGGTAAATAGCAACCGGTATTCAGATTCACAAGTTAAGCAATTAAAGCCCGCACTCACTTTGGATATCAAGTTTTGGTCAAGATCTGACCCCTGGATACCGACCGTATCTTGATATGTTGCTACCCCGGTAATTGGAGCACACCAAACAAAGCTGGCGCCCGAGGCACTGAAAGGACGTATAAGTGTGCTGAAGTCTCAGGGCCAATTGTAAGAGCTTGACCGTACCTATCGTAGGTTGTTGTATTGGGTACTTGGGTAGAGATCCCAAATTCACAACCCGAAACAAAAAGCCTTATAATGTTGATTGCCATTTCAGAAAAATAATAAGTGAAAGCACATTCATAGATTCGAATACTTGTTGGACTCGGCTTAACGCCTCCGCCAACAATTTACATTGTCGTCCGGGAATGTATCGCTTGAACTAGGACTTTTTGAACTTCATTATGGTCATAGGACAAGTGGAAATCAAACAGGACTAACACAGACACAGTATTCAGAGATAATTAATTTCCAATATAGAAAATCTATATAATACTGAAACGAAATTACGGAATTGGTGGTGATGGATATAAAAATTTAAAATAAATAAAATAACTGTATTGAGTACATGTAGTGAGTGAAATGGGTGGATAAAAACGAAAATGAAAGCATTCCTATTGAATATCTATATCAAGTCTGTGAAGCGAGAAAGTGAATTTGATAGCGTATTGTATATGTGGCATCTATGCATTGGAGAATTAAAAAAATTATTTGTTTGAGATTGATCGTTCAGGATAAGATGTTGATGCCTAGTAGTATGTCTAGGAGCATTGATATGAATGTTACAAAGAATAGCAGGGGAATCAACTGAATTTTTATGACTTTGAAGAGAAACTTCTGTTTGAAATGTTCCTTTTGTTTGCTAGTATTAATTCAGCTCATTCCGAACGTAGGTACGGTTCTTGAGGTAGGATGGAAAACATTTTTATAGACATAGTCTAGGAATATATTCTGAATACGTTTAAGTTTATTTCATAATGAGCTTAAAGTATCATTTAGTTTTAATTGCTGTTATACAGTTTCAAGTTACCAACTGCAACTCGCTGATGGTAGTGACAGTCTAACGTATATTTAAACTGAATAATACTTTAATATAATTCAAAACACTATTGTCATATGACTTGTAGAGAGTACGGAGAGTCTTTTGTTTTTAAGTGCACGACAAGTTCTCATTAGCAAACCTAGCATTTTGTGAGCCTTTTCAGAAACATAAACATGTGCTTATCGAAGATCATTTTAGAATCGAACATTATTCCTAAATCCTTCATTTCCGTAATAGTAATAGGGTCGAGAAGATATTTGATATGAGTTATTTAGAATGCGTTTCAAAATTTAGATAGAGACTATTTACCTTGTAGTAATTCACCTCAAGTCATTGATATACTGCTGTATTAGTGTGTGGTTTTTTTTATTTTCTGTCACTAGTGAATAATCAATGAAATATGGTTTATTAATGCTAGTAATGTAATTGCAATTTCATACTCTTCGCTAGTAGGAACTAATAGCATTCAAAACCAGCCTTCTTTTTTGGAGAGTAATAAGTAAATGTTAAGCAAAGTATATCTATGAACTTCAAAGAATATTGAATTTGTATTTTGAACTCGTATATGCGAGAAAGAAATTATTTTCTTATATTTATAATTTATTATTATAAAAACCCAGATGTTAGTTAAACCCCAATATGTTTTAATAAAAAATTTGCTACGTGAGCCCACTATGGCCTTCCTGTGAATTTCCAAAATCTGTTTTCAAAAATTCATCAAAACTGGAAGGAAATCCAGGGTATTTACTACAGTATATCCCGATTTATGACACTCTGACCGCCAATGAGTCTCGATCATTCGACCTGATGCCACGAACAGGTGGTCTATAGAAAGGGAATTTAAATGACGTTGGAGCGAATTATCTCCACGATTAATTCGTCGACAGCGGTCTACTGGACGTGATCACAATATTAACTCGCCCAACAACACAAGGAAAACATTTCATACAAACACCTTGCAGGAGCACACCTGTTCGGGTGGCATACACCTATCGATCGACATACACGAGGCGCCATCATGTCGAGTATCGTCTGTCGAGGAAACAGGTGCAGGTTCAACTGCACAGACAGAATGAATGCGTCTCACGGGCATCTAAAATTGAAACTTGAATCAATTTAGAAAAACTTCTAAAAATAGAAAAGTTATGTTGGCCATTATATGATGAAGCAATCAGATCTTTTTGAAGGAGTTTAACCAAGTTCACACACAACTGGAAAAAAATGTGTAGGGTATAGTGAAAGAGTTTCATATTGTTCAGAAACATTTCTTCATAGGATACAAAGAATCTCACGTGTTGATGAACTAACATAGAGCAAAATCGCGCAAAAAACTTCTTTTTCGCTAGCATTGAAAATTGAAATTGAAAATAATCACTATTTGCTCTCTCGTAGATATTGCAGATTTCTCATCTGTAATTGAATTGAAAAGAATAATTTTCAATTAGAACATTGTTCAATAATTATCGGAGGTAATGCCACGACTGTACAACGAATAGTAAGACCAACCAAGTCAAGAAAGTTTTGATTGCCGTGAATTCATCAATAGTTATACCTAAGAAGAAGAATCATCAGAGAATTCTCAATGGTTGGTTTAAAATTAGTCGAATTGAATTTTTCTTCGTTCAGCCTGTTGCAGAGTACAAAACGAAAATGTGTGTGAAAAGGAGACCTTCAGGGAATTTAACTGACATCAATTTAACATAAGGATGGAGGGGTCCTTTCTCGCCAACTTTACCAACAAGAAAAACTCAATTACGAAGCAGGCAATAGAAGATTCCGATGAGATGACAGGAAAAGACATCGACCTTTTGGTTCTCCTAACTACATTAGCTTCTTTTGAAAACAAGGCCATCACCATATACTCTCAGATAGCCAAGCGGCTATAAAACAGCGGATTAATTCTAAATTTGTTTGGGATTGCTTGGAAACCCTACAGGAGTTGGGCAGCCAAAATAAAATGACAGATTCACTACCTCGAGAAGGGGTACGACGTGCTCCTATTGGTTCAGAAACTTTCTATGGTATAGCATCAGTGGTGAAAAAAATAAATAACAGTACTTGAGTGAAAAGGCATTCTCGAGAATGAGGGAACGAAGCACCGCATCAAAGAACCATCGCTAAAACTCAAGGAGTACCTACTTAGCCAAAACAAGAAAAGAACCAGGTTCCTGTAGACGTAACTATTCAATGAGCATAAGAACACCATCAGATTGGCAGACACAATAATGTGCATGTTTTGCCAAGAAGATGAGGAAACCTCTGCACAAATATGGAAGACGATTGGGTAGGAATAACCCCAACTCTCCCAATACATGGCTGACCTGGCCTATGGAGTATAATGATAAGGACAGGCCCAGACAAGAAACTCTATCATAACATAAGGGCACATCCAATAGATATGCAAAGGCCGCAGTAGAGAGGCCTTTAGAAGCACATAAGCCCCTTATAATCCATCTCTCTATTTATCTAAGACAAGAACGTTTGGCTTGAGGAATCAGAAGGATCATCGATGCAGATAATTTAGAGGATCTACAGAATCGTCTATTTTCAAAACCTGCCTCAATGTAATTGAATTACACCACAAGATGTAGCACAGGGGCCTGCAGATCTGAAAAAACTTGGCTCCGGTGCTCTAGCATCTGTAAACATTGCCATTGTAGCGCGAGTAAAGATTTTTCCAGAAATTCAATACAATGAAGAGGACACCGACGCAGAATATGAAGAACAAGCCATCCTCTTCGAATACGACATGTCTTCAGCACCAAAACGCTCTAACGTGCAAAAGCCGATGTACATTTTATTTATTTTTTCCATTACGAGATAGTATATTTTTGTATCAATGATATTTGATTGTTAACGCTTTTCAATTAGGTTAACACTCTGTAGATAATTGAGTAGGCAGATAATTTTATATTTTTTGATTTGTTATAATGTATCTGATGTAGGTATAGTTCGTACCTTTGTTGCATAATTATTTACTATTCCAGACATAATTACTTGTAACAACATAGTATTCTCTTCAATACATTTTGCGATTATGAAACTGAGACTATTTTTGATTATCTTGTAGTCTGTTTTGTTTTACTACCATTATTTCAACGACGAATATTGATGTTTCCCAGAAGCAATAAAATATACCTTGAACGAAAGAAAATTGTAGAAAATTCGAAGTTGAAAGAGTTTACCAATTTTTTTTGGCAAAGGAAATATAAAAAGTCATACATAGATTCAAAAAAAATACTAGCTTATCTACAAATTACGTCGTAGAAGCATGTGGTCACCAGACCCCGTCCCTTCCCGCCTTCCACATGAAGTGGACTGCGAGAGTACAATTTAATTATTTGTAAGTAGGTATATCTTGAAGGGGAAGAGAGCGAAATCAGAAAGTACACACAGTATTGAGAGTACTCTTGAATATGTTGTTGTTAAAGGTAAGAAGAAAAATCTGAAGTTTTCTGTTATTTTTTAGTTTTGAGAAATTGGTCGTATTTTTGAACTTCTGTATTTCGATACATATGGGGTTAAGAATTATTTTTGCCAGTTATAATTCTTGGATAAACAGATAGTTCAGAAGATATAGGTAAAAAACGTTCAGAAGATCTAATTTTATCTGCCCTCTTACTCAGATTCTACACCCCTTGACTACCCAAGAGCACCTGAACCAAAATTCAATGACTCCGGGGAATGTTCTAGTTAAAAGTACCTGCCGACTGAATTATACAAAACCAAGCCCTCTCCATCACACCGGCATTAGGAACCAGTCTAGCGAACACTTTAGATTGTTTTCGTCCCTATGTATCCAATATAAGATAATCAGCGTAGTAGTCCAAATGAGAGCCCAGTTACATGGCTGTAAATATTGGTGAATAACCAGTATGAATCAACAATGGGTTTAAAAAACGACCACAAAAATCTGAATAAGGAATTCCGAAGGGATCTTGGTCTGAAAGTATCTCTGATTTATTAATAACAGCAAAACTCATTCCCTGTTGTAGCAGGATTTCACAGCCTGTCCAAAAATCCCAGAATCCAGGCGATACACTTTTGATGTACAGAAATAAATTCACATGTAGAAACAAATGGCGAACATGATAAAGTTTTTGGGTAGCTTTGGAGTTAAATAGATACTTCGAGGATTCTAAATTATAAGCGGCCATCTCTAAACGCACTATCTTAGTTAAAATCAGAATAATTTAGTATAACGGTACAAACATAGAGGAAAGACACGACAAGAGGCAGGCGATGCGACTAGCGAAGAAGCTAAGGTATCTGGCCGTGGAACTTCGGACTCGCATTGGACATAGGTTCGAGGCCTCAGTATGTGAAAATCTTTTTTTCAAGTGCATCGGTTTCTTTAGGCAATGATGTTAGTTGCCTAGATGCCAATCCCGACGTCTGGTGCTTGCTTGGAGTGCGCACCCATTACCTAGGGTAGTGCTGTAGGTTTTACGGGAGCGCTATTATTTATTAAATACAGTGGTGTGCAGAAATCAAACGTTCGAATTATTAATTTAACCCAAATCTTACCCAAATCAAGCCAACCTGCGTAATTTGAAAAGGACGTAAAAGTTTGATATTTAGTGTGAAAATCCATAAATTGATATTATCTATTAGTGAACAGTGAAAGTTGCTTTGAACGGTAATAATTAAAATAATATCCGAAGTAAAGATTCCACAGAATATAAATTTTTCTTGTTCGGTCTAACCCAATGCAACCAACCCAACACACTACTACTGTTCTTACACGACAGCTATTGTTGCCACTGCTGAAAATGAATGAATAATGAAAGAGATAAATAAACTAGTGTGTGCATGGTTTGTAGCAGGGTATTCTCGCACGACCCGCGCGTGGTACATCAGTCTGCGTCTGTATCCAATATCAGAAGTACAGACGGGAGCTAACCAACCACTCGTTGGTTGTGGAGAAATTTCAATGTTTAAACACTTCATTTTCAGACTAATCATCTTCTCTCGGATTTGACGTGACTTCTGGTTCTATTGGATTTTCATTTTTTTTCGAACACTCCAAAATCATTTTATGCAAAATTTTAAATAGGCCTTCAGATTCCTATCTCACTGAACAAATTTCCTACTTTTCTTCAGAAAATAATTTTCAGCAATTCATTACTACAGAACAATTATTTTGTCCTTCCACTCTTTCTCCTATGAGAAAAACATCAAAACTGAATTATTATGATGTGACTACAACTTTTTCAAATGTAATTCAGAAAGTTTAACTTGAAATTCAGATTAGTGAAATGTCATTCAGAAAATTTTACTTTGTAATTCAGAATTGTTAAATGTAAGTCAGAAAGTGTAAGTTGTAATTCAGTTGTGCTGATTGGATTTCAGAAACCGTAACATGTAATTCAGGTTAGGAGTTTGTATTTCAGAAAAGGTTACTCCAATTTCACAGTAGTAAATTGTTATTCAGATAGCGTCAGTTGTAATTCAGAAACTATCACTTGTAATTCAGAATCAGTCACGGACTTGATAAGTAAAAATAGAGACTATGAGAACAATAAATTATTTATTATCATAGGTCAGGTAGCCAAGTGGTTAGAATCAATCCTTTCCATTCTGGCTTGCTGGTCGTGGGTTCAAAGCCCAGCGACTTCAATTAATTTTTCTGACGGCCTGAGAAAGTGCCTCGTTAATCTTTGGCTCGCACAAGTTTCGATTTCTGAAGGCTGTCGTTCGTAGGGGGATGACAGCTATTGACGAAAAAAAACAATTTTAAACAATTACATATAGAACAGGTTCTTTGTTTCTGAATTACAAGTTACACTTTCTGATTAACAATTCACCAATCTGAATTACAAATTACACTTTCTGAAATACAATTCACTAATCTAAATTACAAGTTACAGTTTCACCAATCTGATTTTCATTTAATGTTTTCTGAATTACAATTTATTATTCTGAATAACAAATTATACCTTCTGAAATACACATCACACTTTCTGAATTACAACTTAAAAAGGTGTAGATTTGAGACAATAAAAAATCATTGATATTACGGCATAATACAAAATAAACTGAAATGTATCCACTCAAATTTGTAACTTGAGTAACCCATACGAAAAATTAAATCAAACAGTTCTGTGCAATGAGTATTCTCCCAGCTTTTCCGTGATAAGGTCCAACACAAACCTCCATCAAATTAACCCGTATGCAATAAAAGAACAACACCTGCCTGTTCATAACGTAACCGAGGAAGTCGACAATTATAAATATAAAAATGAAGGGAAAGGAGCATTTTACTCTATATACCTGTTTGGGAACTAGTTGAATTTACCTAATGAGTGAATTACACATAGCGCTCTATATTTGACTACCACGATATGAAAACAATATTAGAAGTTCAATAATAATCGAATAAATGAATATTTATAAACCTTTATTGTTAATAAAATGCAGGAAATGGAAACTACTCAAGACACCAAACAACGACAGTTTCGTCAAAACAGTAGTTGACATCCTTAGGAGCTCAAAGAGTACTACACTATTTATGATATTCTAATCATATTATTCTACTTCAATTGTTTTCCTAATTTTGGAGTTTTACTTACTCTAATCCCTACATCATACCTGCCCTACATTAAACTTTGTACCTAGTCTAATTATTCACTTATTTACTTCATTTTATAGTTCACTTGCTCTAAATATACCTCCTACCTACTTTGTTTGGATTCAATGAAATAAATACTTGAAAATTAATGACTAATGACCTCTTTAGGAAGAAGATATACCTTTACTGTACTATGAAATTGGACAAGGGGCTATATGGTACTAGGCCCTTATGTACGTTCATGCTATTTTAATATTTTACAATTCCCAGCCTCTCGCATGCATCGAGGAGTCTATGGTCATGAACCTGTCTGATTAATTTCATACTTTTGTCATCAAATCGGTGTTCGTGATCCGAAGACTGTTAGACCACACTCGATTTTTCTGGTTCTAAAAATCTGATATAAGCTATGTGCTCTTTGAATCATACTTCAACGGCCCTTTCAGTTCGACCAACATGATTCTCGCAGTCCTCACAGCTGATTTCATGAATCCCTCACTTTTCTTTTTCTTCGGTCTTAGCTTTGGATGTATTCAGGATCTGTTGTAGGTAATTCGAGTTTTTGTACACCACTTTATTATGGAGGGTTTTGAAAATGCTGTCGAAATCCCAAGTTACTCGCGGTTCGTATGGAGTAATAATGTATTCAAGAGGGTTTTCCTCTTTTTGAAAAGTTGAAGACTGTGGTAAGCTGATTTTGTAATGAGAAACTACCGAAATCAGCTAGAATTCGATGTCGACACAAAGGACACGAAATACACTCAGATACATCCCTGAGAGCTATCACCATTGCACACAGCAAAAAATAACATGAACAAATTTCTTGACGAATCGACTCTTGTCATTTCCACTCAACAGATTCAAGATTCAAAACTGAGAAAATGATTATTGGGGAGGTGGCTGAACTGAACGGTTATTCTGTGAATGATTAAGAAACATAGATTTTAAAAAACCTTTTGCAACTCTCTCCGAAAAATGAAAAACTGCCCCATTAGTAGTGGCAGATGCGGGGTGACCGCTACTGCAGCCAGACAAGTAGGCCCCCATGGGCCCTTTTTGCCATCCCCTGGTCTCCTTATCCATGACATGTTCTGAAATCAACCTAGCTCAGTCTCCTCTCCTCTCGTGAAAATCCTGGTAAGGCTGGTTCTTGATCGATTGATGAAGCGGCCACGGGCGATTGATCATCGGCTACCAGTCCCGCAACACCCAATCCGAGGCTCCTTAGCTCCCACTGAAGGCTGATTTTCAAGTTCTCGCATCTCTATGTAATGTGTAAGTGGGTATGTGTTACGTTTCGGGGGAACATGTGTGTTTTGTGATGTAAGCTAAGCAACAACGCCCCAGCTACCCTTGGGGTGAAAAAAAATATATCGTTATCTCAAACGAACCACGAGTTGTTTGAGATTTAGACTGTATTTTCAAAAGCATCGATATAAATTAAGAAAAAATAAGCTAGAACAGATCCTAAGTACTCTCAGAGATAAGACGGGAGAAAAAGAAACGTCGGAGATTTATGAAATTGACTGATAGGACTACTAGAAGAATTATGTGGATCAAAGTAGAAGGACCATGAGTGTACGATAAAAAGGGCAGATTGCTCATATCCGATTTTTGAAACCAGAAAAATCGAGTGTGGCTCAACATGCTTTGCAGTCAATTAGACAGGTTCATGGCCATAGACTTCCCGATGTAGAAAGAAGATAACATGGAAACTACAAATACAAAGACCAAAAGAATGATGGTAATGGTAAGTATGGATGGTGACTGATGCGCTGAAACCCAATTAGATCTATTGTGCCCCATCTTCTTCTGCTATTTCAAGGTGTTCTCATTTACAGCAGCCCCTCAAGCCCAAATTCTTTGAGGAATTTAAGGATTTTGAGGAGGTCTATCCGTGGTATTTCTCCCACAGTCAGCTGGTGTGATCCCAGTATATTCAATATTTTGTGATGTACAGCATAATACTCCATCAATATATATGGTGTCGTGTTTCTGGATGTTTCCCATACAGAATCTGCAGGTGACAGTGAGAAGAATGATACTTGTGAGACGCTGAAAACAATCGAACGGTTTGAAATCAATGAGAAGGACTTCCGCTGTTAGCTTTAGTATTCAACCATGAAATACAGGTATTTTTATTTTGTGTGGTTGTTAACCAGTTTATTTCGTGGATAGACTACATTTATTTCACAACTTTGAATCCGCTCAAAATGGGTTTGACTTGACTGGATCCGATCCACCAAATCGATATATACAGTTTTTGGATTAAATTAAATCACTCAAGTCAATTCCATAAAATGAAGGATTGGACCCAACCGATCGCCTTGAACATAAGTGAAATTACGAGATGAACTCGTTTGAAATTGTCACAAATGCCAGGTAAAAGTAGCCAACTGTTGATTGTCAATGGTCTTTCTCAAAATGGAGAACAAAATAATAGTCAAGAAAAGAAACGTATGATCCAAAGAAGAGAGTGGTGTTTTCATTCAACTCATCAAGAAAAAACATATTTTGGGACTCATGGATATGAAAACGATTAGGGTTGCAGGAATTTTCAAAAGTTTGTTGCCTTTGATGATTCGCAATTCAAGTCTCAGAAAACAAGGAAGTTCACGTTACGAAATTCGACATAAGTATTGCTTTGAAGTTTTCTCAATGGGATCGAAGTAAAGGATTATTCGATCCACTTATATTATTATGTTGCGACATAAACTGAAGGGTGTATCTATAATGAGTTGGCGGTCCTATCACGAATTTTGATTTTATTTTGCGCCCTAATATGATTTACCATAAAAAGAGTTTGGTCCATCGCGACTGGCGGACGATGTATATTACTACGGTGAGACACACCGTATAAGAGAACTGCAACATTATCATTCTATTCTAATCCAAAAAATCGCACATGACATTGATTTCAGCTTGCATTTCTCAATATTAAACTAAATTGAAAAAATCAAAACATATTGAAGTTGACAGCATATTTTACGAGATATGTTAATCCCCAATGAATAAATCCGATTCCCACTACTTCAACGGTACAATCAAGTATCATTCTGAAACAACCGTAGTCTGCTTAAAAAAGTACAAAGACAAAAACGGATGAGTACAATATCATCAAATCGCAATTCCGAGCCGCCACTCACACTCGAAGCGACGACTAATACCTACTGAAATAATACCGACGCAGTCAACAGCAATGTCTTCCTG
Organism: Chrysolina americana; assembly: GCA_958502065.1. NCBI lineage: Eukaryota > Metazoa > Arthropoda > Insecta > Coleoptera > Chrysomelidae > Chrysolina > Chrysolina americana. Next base: position 47,901,504 of record OY293417.1, on the reverse strand, counting down.
GGGGAGCGAAAAGCCATCAAACGACAAGACAATCGGAATACGGAATCCTGCTCATTCACTCCCTGAATGAATAAACTCGTTGCTTTATTTATCCGTTCCTACGTCAATTTGCCCTGTCGTCGCTTCCAACTCCAGCGAGCATACTCGCAGAAAAGAATGTTCCGTATAAAGTGCATTCGACTCCGATCCGATGTCCTATGAAAGAGCAATGAGTTAATGTCATCGTTATATACCGTTCAAGTACTATGCCTTTCATGAATTTCTGGAGCTGTTTTTTCAGTTCCTAATGAGCCAAGTTTTTTTCGTAGTCATGCTCATCCTCCTGGAATACGGGAATAGACATTCTGAAGTTTAATGTATTTCTTGGGATTATGAATGAAAAGAAATGAAATGGAAAATATAATTCATAATTTGAGTATAAAAGTGCTTTCTATTATGGTCACTCATTCGCGTTGAAATTATAACGATGAACGCAAATGGTAACAGTAGGAGCAAATGGTAATTAAATTAAGTGAATTCGTTGAAAAGTAGAAAAGTGCCCGAGTCAGCGGGCCCTTCTTGCAATCTACGCCTCGTTCTATAGAGAAAACCCGTAAGTAATTCAGATTTCAAAATATGAATGTAGACGAGGGCCTAAATATTCCCAAGAATATGGCATTTCCGGTTGTACCATATTTCCTGTATAATGTCATGTAACCAACTGTAACAACTGTTCTCGAAATATTCCAAATTGTATCATCGCTTCTTTCAGCTCCTGACCATATCAACTTTGTGGTGTTGAATTGACGTTGATTTGTTTTTTTGAGTAGTTTCTATTTCTTGAATTTTTAATCCCTTTTTGAAATTCATTATCGTATAGGATTTAAATTCCATAGATAGCCGATTATATTCGGCGCTTCCCTTATAATGAAATGACCTCTTAAATTAATAATGTTGTCTTATGTTTTGGTATTAGTAAGGTGTAAATCCTGAACACGAATCTGAAGGAATGTTGCGCCAATTTTGCGGAAAAATGGGTGGTTCCATCGCTGCTGGCGTTCAATGTACCTTTATCACTTAGGATTCCCCCCTTTTGTGCAGTGAGTGTATTTTTAGTGTTTATATCGATCCTGAAAATTTTATGGTTCTAAGTCGAAAATTACGGAAGATACAGGAGTGTTTTGACAAGTGAAACACACTGTATGTATAAAGAAAAAGAAGTGGCCTGCCATGGTATTCATTGGATCACATGCATATCATATGGCGCACAGTCTTTCAGAATAACTTTATGACTGCGATTGCTGAGTTGGTTCAATAACGGATTATTGTGATCTTATGTGTCGAATGCCTTCTATAATCCAGGAGCGTTAGGCACGTAATTTTTTACACAAATCGGTGGCCTTGAAAATATCGCCAGTGATTGACAGCAGAGTGATTGTGGAGGAATTATTAGAGCCTTCTTCTGAGCAGCTAGATATTGAGAAGATTAAATCATTTTAGTGTTGATGAAAGTTAGATGTTTAATCAAATGATATTCAATCAAGAAAAGCATTCTTAGCGAGATATTATCGTTACCGACCGCGTTGCTCTTTATCAGATCATGATTTTATTTCATTATTTATGGTGGATATAATAGGGTAATCACAAAAACATGTGATACATTTACTATTTGGTATCCGCAGAAAGAGTTATTATAAAATACCGTTGAACAAATTATAGAAAACTTAAAAAAGAGGAAGAGGGAGAGGGAGAGGGAGAGGGAGAGGGAGAGGGAGAGGGAGAGGGAGAGGGAGAGGGAGAGGGAGAGGGAGAGGGAGAGGGAGAGGGAGAGGGAGAGGGAGAGGGAGAGGGAGAGGGATAGGGAGAGGGAGAGGGAGAGGGAGAGGGAGAGGGAGAGGGAGAGGGAGAGGGAGAGGGAGAGGGAGAGGAGAGGGAGAGGGAGAGGGAGAGGGAGAGGGAGAGGGAGAGGGAGAGGGAGAGGGAGAGGGAGAGGGAGAGGGAGAGGGAGAGGGAGAGGGAGAGGGAGAGGGAGAGGGAGAGGGAGAGGGAGAGGGAGGCAGGGCAGAGGCAGAAGAGGCAGAGGCAGAGGCAGAGGCAGAGGCAGAGGCAGAGGCAGAGGCAGAGGCAGAGGCAGAGGCAGAGGCAGAGGCAGAGGCAGAGGCAGAGGCAGAGGCAGAGGCAGAGGCAGAGGCAGAGGCAGAGGCAGAGGCAGAGGCAGAGGCAGAGGCAGAGGCAGAGGCAGAGGCAGAGGCAGAGGCAGAGGCAGAGGCAGAGGCAGAGGCAGAGGCAGAGGCAGAGGCAGAGGCAGAGGCAGAGGCAGAGGCAGAGGAAGAGGAGGAAGAGGAAGAGGAAGAGGAAGAGGAAGAGGAAGAGGAAGAGGAAGAGGAAGAGGAAGAGGAAGAGGAAGAGGAAGAGGAAGAGGAAGAGGAAGAGGAAGAGGAAGAGGAAGAGGAAGAGGAAGAGGAAGAGGAAGAGGAAGAGGAAGAGGAAGAGGAAGAGGAAGAGGAAGAGGAAGAGGAAGAGGAAGAGGAAGAGGAAGAGGAAGAGGAAGAGGAAGAGGAAGAGGAAGAGGAAGAGGAAGAGGAAGAGGAAGAGGAAGAGGAAGAGGAAGAGGAAGAGGAAGAGGAAGAGGAAGAGGAAGAGGAAGAGGAAGAGGAAGAGGAAGAGGAAGAGGAAGAGGAAGAGGAAGAGGAAGAGGAAGAGGAAGAGGAAGAGGAAGAGGAAGAGGAAGAGGAAGAGGAAGAGGAAGAGGAAGAGGAAGAGGAAGAGGAAGAGGAAGAGGAAGAGGAAGAGGAAGAGGAAGAGGAAGAGGAAGAGGAAGAGGAAGAGGAAGAGGAAGAGGAAGAGGAAGAGGAAGAGGAAGAGGAAGAGGAAGAGGAAGAGGAAGAGGAAGAGGAAGAGGAAGAGGAAGAGGAAGAGGAAGAGGAAGAGGAAGAGGAAGAGGAAGAGGAAGAGGAAGAGGAAGAGGAAGAGGAAGAGGAAGAGGAAGAGGAAGAGGAAGAGGAAGAGGAAGAGGAAGAGGAAGAGGAAGAGGAAGAGGAAGAGGAAGAGGAAGAGGAAGAGGAAGAGGAAGAGGAAGAGGAAGAGGAAGAGGAAGAGGAAGAGGAAGAGGAAGAGGAAGAGGAAGAGGAAGAGGAAGAGGAAGAGGAAGAGGAAGAGGAAGAGGAAGAGGAAGAGGAAGAGGAAGAGGAAGAGGAAGAGGAAGAGGAAGAGGAAGAGGAAGAGGAAGAGGAAGAGGAAGAGGAAGAGGAAGAGGAAGAGGAAGAGGAAGAGGAAGAGGAAGAGGAAGAGGAAGAGGAAGAGGAAGAGGAAGAGGAAGAGGAAGAGGAAGAGGAAGAGGAAGAGGAAGAGGAAGAGGAAGAGGAAGAGGAAGAGGAAGAGGAAGAGGAAGAGGAAGAGGAAGAGGAAGAGGAAGAGGAAGAGGAAGAGGAAGAGGAAGAGGAAGAGGAAGAGGAAGAGGAAGAGGAAGAGGAAGAGGAAGAGGAAGAGGAAGAGGAAGAGGAAGAGGAAGAGGAAGAGGAAGAGGAAGAGGAAGAGGAAGAGGAAGAGGAAGAGGAAGAGGAAGAGGAAGAGGAAGAGGAAGAGGAAGAGGAAGAGGAAGAGGAAGAGGAAGAGGAAGAGGAAGAGGAAGAGGAAGAGGAAGAGGAAGAGGAAGAGGAAGAGGAAGAGGAAGAGGAAGAGGAAGAGGAAGAGGAAGAGGAAGAGGAAGAGGAAGAGGAAGAGGAAGAGGAAGAGGAAGAGGAAGAGGAAGAGGAAGAGGAAGAGGAAGAGGAAGAGGAAGAGGAAGAGGAAGAGGAAGAGGAAGAGGAAGAGGAAGAGGAAGAGGAAGAGGAAGAGGAAGAGGAAGAGGAAGAGGAAGAGGAAGAGGAAGAGGAAGAGGAAGAGGAAGAGGAAGAGGAAGAGGAAGAGGAAGAGGAAGAGGAAGAGGAAGAGGAAGAGGAAGAGGAAGAGGAAGAGGAAGAGGAAGAGGAAGAGGAAGAGGAAGAGGAAGAGGAAGAGGAAGAGGAAGAGGAAGAGGAAGAGGAAGAGGAAGAGGAAGAGGAAGAGGAAGAGGAAGAGGAAGAGGAAGAGGAAGAGGAAGAGGAAGAGGAAGAGGAAGAGGAAGAGGAAGAGGAAGAGGAAGAGGAAGAGGAAGAGGAAGAGGAAGAGGAAGAGGAAGAGGAAGAGGAAGAGGAAGAGGAAGAGGAAGAGGAAGAGGAAGAGGAAGAGGAAGAGGAAGAGGAAGAGGAAGAGGAAGAGGAAGAGGAAGAGGAAGAGGAAGAGGAAGAGGAAGAGGAAGAGGAAGAGGAAGAGGAAGAGGAAGAGGAAGAGGAAGAGGAAGAGGAAGAGGAAGAGGAAGAGGAAGAGGAAGAGGAAGAGGAAGAGGAAGAGGAAGAGGAGGAGGAAGAGAACTATCAAAAAAACTCAGATAGTAACGAAAATAGAATATGATAATTTTTTTTCAGTTGAAGCATATTTGAATATTTTGCATAATTTCGAAAATGAGAACTCTGGACAATCCACCATTTGCTGAGCATAGAAACTATTTTATCAACATGACGGGCACCTCTGCATAATGGTTGCTTTGTCAATACTCGTTAACAAGAATTGTTTCATGACTGTGGATAGCCAACAATGTAACATTTCTTTGACCACCTCACTCTTCAAATTGATTAGTGCTCGATTTTTTGAATTGGAGTACATTAAAAACTCGAGTATAAATACTCAATTGACTACTATAGAAATCTTTTATAAAAAAACATAATTTCAAAAATGAACTTAATATGAATTATAATATATGTTAATACCCCACATTGATAATATGAAATAGTTTATTTTATTCATTTAGTTTAGTTAAGGTTATATTTTTCACAACTGTTTTCTGTTTATTCATGTATAATATTCAATTCCCTCATTTCAATATTCTCCTCTCGATGTGGTTCATAGTAGACCCACTCAGTATATTTTTTGCTCATCACTGTCAATGCTGGTCGCTAGACGGACTTGCGTGAGAGGAAAGGACAGTTCGAAATTAAAAAACGTGGAAGAGAGGTGTGCGCTCTGATTCGCTGCATTATTTCCGGTGTTTTTTTCTGGATATCAGTGATTTAGTGCAAATTGCCGATTCCTACTATCAACAGCCAAAACCAGCTCTGCATACAGTCCATCCATTAAATCCTGGATAAGGTGGTTGCAACCCCAGAAAACACCCAAATCGAGCGAAGATCACCGGTAAGTCCTCTTCTTTTCGACCTTCTACTGACAGTGGATTTAATTTTTTTATTTTATATCAAGAGGACTAGACTCATATAAAAAAATCGAACCAAAACATCCATTAAAAACAACTCTTTCAAATTGTGACGGTATTCCTATCAAAAGTGACTATTTATTATTCATTGACGTAACAGAATTATAAAATAATTTTCAGTCACTTAAATAATTACTATGCAGCCTGGCAATGGTGCACAAGTTGCGTTTCATGTCTTGCCTACCGTTTTGTCTGATAGCGCATGATATTGGATTGTACAATCTGGGCATCGTATACATAACCCAGTCTGATGAAATCCGGATTTGATCAATTCCGAATTAGCGTAGGTATTCTCCTGCTTTATTCCATCCTGTTGAGAAACCATTTAGATGGAATAACTTTCTTATAATTTTGAAATACTTAGCATTACTGGTGTACTTTTACTAATGTTCATTTTCAATGGTATTACTGAAATCAGTCTGCATTTCAATTTTATAGAAGTGTAATTTCTGATAGGATCCAATCACTATATTTACAGTAGACAATTGTATTGCCGCCCAAGTACCGTTTTACCATAATCCGATTCTATTCATTTATATTTCTGCGTTTGTTTATTGTTAAGAAATATCTGTCGTATATTTTAGTTTTCTTCTAATAAATATGAATACTTCTCGAGATAACCCAATTACATTCGCCAGAAATAATGAAAATATTCTTCATTATAATGATTCGAACGAGTCTGCATGATTAATTATTTTCAATCTCCATTCTAGCCTATACTTAAGTCGTCTGTTTTTTTTATTAGGTTTTACGGGTTGATATTGGACCGTATTGATTGAAAGAGAAACTAGTGTGAATGGTAATATCATCTGCAAAACTGTACACTAGGCAAGAGGTGTAGCTCCCAATAATAAATAACAAATCATTTATGTAAAAAAGAAACAATAATGGTGCCAGAATGGATCTCTGCGCAACACCAACATTTATAGGTGGATTTTAGGAAAAAACTCCTCTAACCACCATGTGGAGAAATCCGTCTGAGCTGAGGCAAGATAGCAAGGAACACAACTGGAGGGCAAGGCATAAGATCAAAGCTTGAGAAGGAGTACCTGGTACCATACGCGATTGAACGAATAAGAGATATCTAGTTTCGCCATAGTTTTCAACAGGCAGCTGCCATATAAGACATACGCAACCCGGTCACCTGATAATATAGGGAACTTGTCGTTCTCTTACAATTTTCCAGTTGAAAATATCCCCAAATCATACGAGAAAAGATATTTTGCAAAGGACTGGTTTTAATTAGGGAGCACATTCTTTCAGATTCAGTAGCATTGTTAGTGATATGCAAAATAGTAATCTCATACAAGACTATCAATTAGGGTGTTGTTCTGGGGTTGTTTTTCCAAAGAAATTAAGGGCAGAATTTGCAGCAAACATGCAGGTAAAAATATTAGCTAGTGTTCCATGATTAGGGGATGAAATAAGCTGGAAATTATTCCTTTCCACAGCTTTGCAAAGAGACTGAAACAATCGGAACCCGTTAGAATTTATAACGAGTTTTGATCGTATCTTAGCATTGCAAGCCTCTTTTGAGGATTCGATTATCTCCATGCACATGTTTCTAGGTTTTGAAATCAACATATTGTGACCTGATCTCAAGGGCCAGGTTTTCTGCACCATCGATCGCTGGTATGCTGACTTTTTGAAGGCAACAACACTGGAATAGTTTCGTACAATCCAGGGTATATCAGATGATATTTTTCTTGACAAGTTTGGTGTTTATATTTGCATCTCCAGCATTAAAGATCTCAGAAACTATCTCGGTGCAGTGTGGTCAAAGAGACATACATTCATTTCCATGGAAATGCCATGTGGCTGAATTGTTGTGCCATAGAAAGTGGTTGTGGTCTTTTTCATGGTAGGAGGAAGTTATATCGAATCTATTCAGCTATTTTTACCCAATGTCTTCTTTTGTTGCACCTCAACCACAGTAGTTGGTATATACTAAATACCATATTAAGTTTTCTGCGTCCGTACTGTAATATTCACAAGAATTTCCGGTTCGGTATGGTTATGAACATAAATAAACAATTTCATATCAAGCAACGTACAGATTCACGAACGCCCTTGTTCATTCCTTCTTGGTCAAATGAATCTCCTGCGATCCTTCATTAGGTCGGATCATCCTGTAGGGAACTCCGCCATCATTTATCATGATCCCTAATCAAGTTATATGCAAAGTTGTTGTTTGTTTCTGTTCTAGGAATACAGTAATCAAATAACGAGGTAACCGGATTATTCGGCTTCAAATCCTCGTTTTGATACTATATTGTTTGCGTTTAATTTAGTCGGGGGGATGTGTGGCAATTACTGGGGTTTGGGAATGGTGTGGTCGTGTTTACATACCAATGGCCCATGAATTTAAGTACTATTGCATACTTATTCATTTTTATTGAATGTGAACTAACAAACATCAGAATCTAGAAGATATGTGATCCAGAATGGATATTATCGAGGTGTGATGATAAAAAGCTTGGTGTTGGTGAATATACATGAATTTGTGACTGAGTAACTTACAATTTCGTCAAATTTTGTAACATCAAAAATCTTATACAGGCTGGTGAAGATATGAAGGCCAAAATTTCGACAGATGATAACTTGAACTAACTGGAACAAAATTATTTAATTTCATCCAAGAATAAGGGTTCTAAATCAAACCGTACATATTTTCTATGTAAAGAGGCTTTCAGCTAATATTTCTGAAAGTTTGATATGAAGTTTGATCCTGGCATTCTTATTATATGGTCCAATTCACAGATCAATGCTATAACAAGCATTCGAGCTAACAGGGTGACAAAATTTTGCTGTTTGGAATATTACGCATCGAGTTGATTTTTTTGCTCCAAACTCATTACGTTTTAGTTGTAGCGCATGAATCCTCCCATTATTTTGACAATATCATTTTGTACGCTCCAATGAGTGAATAATGTTCAAACAAGCCTTTTCTCAAATTTAATTTTGGTTAATAAATAAGATATAAAAAATAGATATATGTATCTATGAAATGAAATGAAAAATGCATGATATTTTTCAAGAACATCTCTGCTTATAATAATTAAACAAGAAAACACCTCAAAAGGAAATAGGGTGAGAGGAGGGAGTTACATATCAGATACTCAAAATGGACTATATTCCATATGAATGAAGGAAAATGTTATACTGCTCACAAGTGCTTCTAGGATACAAGAAATTGCTTCCACCCGTCAACCCCTAATTATTCCCGGGCACTGTAACTTTAACCGGAAAAATTTTGATGATGAATCTCTTTTGTTGGTCGGCCTGGTTTGAAATATACTTAATACCACAGGAAAGCATTCATTCCGAGCTATTCAGTAGAGGGTTTCTGTTTCTACTGGGGTGGATCATTTATGTTGTCTTTTAACATGCTAGAAACAGTTGTGGGCAATTCGTAATAGTCATATCATTTTGTTCGTGAGATACATCATTTGTACGCATTCAAATTGTCATCCTGAATATAAAAAAACCATACACGTGGTGGACAGGCAATCATATGAATTCATATGTTTTTGATAGATAACCGTATTTAAAAAAATGGCATATTCTAGCCATTTGTGAGTTATTAACTTTTATTCGAATGGAGGGTTTCATGAGCTACAACTAAGACGTGATGAGTTAATTTCTGAGAAAGAATATTCTCGAATCGGAGTACAAAATTCAAATCGATGCATAATACCCTAAACCGCAAAAAAATCAGTTTCAAACACTCTGGTGGCGCGAAAACTGGTCATAGAATCGATTTGTAAATTGGACTACATAATAAGAATTTCAGGATCTATAAATCCTTATGGAATTTGGGTCTTGGGTGATTATTAAATTTTTTTGATATGATGTAATAGTCTTCTTCTAATTCTTAACCAATGTTTCCAAGTATTGCTACTAAGGGGCGTTAAAATTATCCCATGCTCCGAAAGGATTACTTATTTTTAAAACCGGGAACAATCATTTCTCGAGTAATTTTAAATGCATCGTCGGATGTTTGAATATGCTTGAATCAGGAAATATCACTACTTTTTTATGATTATATTTTTTACATGTCAAATTTTGACGTTTCTTGTATTTTAACCTAGCAACGGATTATTCTGGCCAACCATTCGGTTTTATACTAATGAAATTGCCTGTTCCTCGATAAAACGTTGTTTACCTTTGAACTGTCAAAACTAAATAGGGTTATCTGCGTCGATTTTATTTATCGGGTCATATGAAACGTTATAATGAATTATTGTATAATCAAAATGAATAAAAAGTTAACTTATTATCAATGGTTATTCACTTTTCAGTTTGGCGAAAAAATTTATCTTTCCAAATACAACTCGTGTTTCAAATTTTATCGATAATTTTTTATTCTCATCACTCAAATACGTTTATTTGGATTCAAACAAACCGATTCATTTGAATAGAAATTTATTGGTTAACAAACCCTAAAAATTAATAATTTTGATGCTAGGGGGCGTTGAAGTCATACCTGCATATATTATAAATTCAGAAAAATCCACAGATTTTTCAAAATTATATGCCCTTTGAATCCTTAAAACCCAACACACAGTTTTGAATTAGTCAGCATGCAGCCCGAATCCCCTAATGAGGGTATATTCCGGAATCCTTCCATTTTTGTCATGTTTCCACACACGATAAAGTCACCCTTCTTGTTGATTTTACCCAGAATATGTTATGATTCTGATACGAGTTTCGTCATTAAAATAATCACCCACAACATTAACCTAGGTGAAAATGGTTGAGTAAATGTCTCATGAGAGTCATTACCTCAGGAGAATTATTTTTCAAAATTAATTCAGAAGCTACTGAAATCGGGTAGTAAAATCTTCGCAGAGCTTTTATGTCGAAGAGGTCTAATGATACTTCTGTTGGGATTTTTGTAATGGAAATGGCTTGTGCGCGCAGCACAAATGGAGCCATTAGAAAAAGTCGTTTAGAAATAAAATGAAGTAAAATGGTCAGTGATACAGACATAATCATTGTAGAGACTGTAATTCCTATAATATTGTCTCTTATTCATTAAAATTGACACGTTTGTTCCTGTGGCTATTACATTGAAATATGATATAATCGATGCTTTGTTGATGAACATTTTGTTTAAAATTGGGTAAATATTTGTTCTTAAGTCAACGAAAAATCCTATCCCCAAGTAAACATGATGGAGATACCAAACATCTACAAAAAACATCAATTACACACCACGTAGTCAGACCTCTGTATGCTGCAATATAAAACAGTAAATAACAAAAGTCAGCTGGTTGAATGATTTTGTTAATTAATATTTCGCATACTGTAAATTCGTAAGCGATGATCAGCGTACCAATTACTGGACTCATCATTAGCTATTTATTTCACATATCGCAGCTACGTATCCCGTAATTGGCAAAACAAGTTTCATTGTGGGAGTTTCAAAGCATTGCAGTGCCGTTCTCGTCTGGCTTACGTTGTTCTATTTCCTCCTGCCAACATAAGTTGCTGAATAGGAATTTGAAAATTTCTGGTTATGCTTGAACTCTGATAACTTTTATAAAAATCGTAAGCACTGAAAAATGAATAACATTTCGATGGAAAAATTTAAAAAAATTTCAATATTTTCAAAGGGCACAATGAAAAGACATGAAAATTGATAAAAATCTTGAAGGAATATCTCTACAAGATTAATGAGAAGTGTACATGAAGCTTCAGCTAGGGCCCACGGGTCGCTACTCCTGTTGGCTGCGGCGCCTCATCCAGCCTTAGGGTTTATTAGGGTAACACCAACAGACTTCAAAAAATATTTATTCAACAAAAAAAATCAAATCAGATACATAATTTTCTCAAGATAAACATATTCGGGTAAACATCACTAAAGCTGTTAAAATTGGACTTTCAAGATAAAATAAAACATATACAATAGTATATTAAACAAACGAGGTTTGAAAACGACTCTCTGCACACGACAATACAAATTGAAGTCGAGCGAGTGTGTAATATATTAATGTTGTAAAAAAAGTATCAAAAAAGCATAGTGAACGAGAGATGCGTGCAAAATGATGACAGATCCATACGAAAAGGGATTTGCAAACGGTATGTGCATAGTTACCGCTTTCGGAGCGAGTTTTCCGTGTGCAAAACCTCATTTTCTGAGAAAGTCTTGAATAGTTATTTTTGTAAGTGCGTAAAATGAGTGTTTTTTAGTGGCACATGAGAGTGTTAATTTTCTCTCGAATGAAAACACGAATTTTATACACGAAATACAAAAATACATTTTTTTTTACAAGTGTGAATGTGAATTCACATCGTCTGAAATATATTAAAAATGAATACTTCCAATACATCTTGTCGTGGTTTTTTGTCCTGATTGTTCAATGTTTTCTGTAAAATCGTATTCAAGAATTTTTCCTGTCTAAAATAACTAAATAATACTTCTCTTTTCCAAACATGTTATATATCCTTAATGTTATCAATACTTCCAATTCAGTTTCACAATTTTGAATGTTTGACTGTTCGCTCATAGTTTACTCAATTTCAACTTATTTTCAAGAAGACGGATGTTGATTATGATAGTGGTAGTGATACCCCATCAGATATATCTGAGAAAGCAAATGCAATAGTATCTTATATGATATATTGATTGAGGCTTTCGCGGCCGGGATTTTTGATAATGTTACTCTTCTTCGGGTTTGTTGGCCGTCGTGATATGGAATTGCTTCCTAACGTTTCGCCCGCACGAGTGGCTGGCTTCTTCTGAGGTTCCATCTTGAAAGATTTCCGATGACTGGTTGGTTCGGGATCTAAGCGCATATTTATATGTCCGGCTGGTACCTGCAATTATTACGTTCTTATCGTCCGTTCCTGGAATTAAATTATCTCTCAGTATTGGGGTTGCAGGTATATTCCTTTCGGCTGTTCTTTTCCTAGCTTGACTAAGTAATGGATTCCAAATTCGGTTGAGGGTCAGTGTCTCTTCTTTTCTATTGAAATTATCCGTATGTTTATGGATTTCAATTGCTTCTCGTATAAGCCGATTGTGATATCCCTGGTCAGGAGCAAGAAGTTTAACGTCTTCAAACAGTATCTTGTGGTCCCCTTCACTCAGCGCGTGTTCTGCAACAGCTGACTTGTCCGTCTGACCTAATCTACAGTTTCTCCTGTGTTCATGTAGTCTTGTTCCCATGGATCTTTTCGTGGTTCCGATATATGCTGGGGTATATCGTATACCGTGCACTTGCGGGAAAGTCTATATCGGAACCACGAAAAGATCCATGGGAACAAGACTACATGAACACAGGAGAAACTGTAGATTAGGTCAGACGGACAAGTCAGCTGTTGCAGAACACGCGCTGAGTGAAGGGGACCACAAGATACTGTTTGAAGACGTTAAACTTCTTGCTCCTGACCAGGGATATCACAATCGGCTTATACGAGAAGCAATTGAAATCCATAAACATACGGATAATTTCAATAGAAAAGAAGAGACACTGACCCTCAACCGAATTTGGAATCCATTACTTAGTCAAGCTAGGAAAAGAACAGCCGAAAGGAATATACCTGCAACCCCAATACTGAGAGATAATTTAATTCCAGGAACGGACGATAAGAACGTAATAATTGCAGGTACCAGCCGGACATATAAATATGCGCTTAGATCCCGAACCAACCAGTCATCGGAAATCTTTCAAGATGGAACCTCAGAAGAAGCCAGCCACTCGTGCGGGCGAAACGTTAGGAAGCAATTCCATATCAACACGGCCAACAAACCCGAAGAAGAGTAACATTATCAGTATCTTATATGTTACCGCCAAATCCAAGCTAGTATATTTTATGAAAAAACATATGACTAATTTCGTGAAAGGTGCGACAAGAAACAGGAAAAAAAGGTTTTTTAAAATGTGCTTATATGCTATTTTGAGGAAAAATCAAAAATTATAAAACCTCCTACGTTATGGGATGTCTAATCAATGTTGAAAAGTACATTGAATGTTAAGGAATATATTGAAGATTACAAAATTGGTCCTGCTCATTAAGAACAAATGCGATACCGAGGAAAGTAATCAAGGGATGATATTAATATTTATTTTCAAAATGCTGATAACGAAACAAATTTACTTTATAAGGAACATATATAATCATAATTTTGTAAGATTAGTAATAATTTCAATATTTTTTATTTGTAGGTTGTCCTAATTTTGGGTATCAGCGGTGCTTGTCGCCGTGAAGAATCATTACATATAACTATTGATGCCATTAAAGATGCTAAATCTATATTGATTGTTAAAATACCTGATACGAAGACCTATTGCGCAAAAATGTTTACTGTTTCAAATTCTAATTATATTGAGATATACCGCAAGTATAGAGCCCTACGGCAGCCTCATACAAAAAGTAACAGATTATTTTTGAAATATTCGAGAGGAAAATATATGAACCAACATGTGGAGATAAATAAAATAGAAGAAATTCCCAGCTTGACAGCAAAATGGTTTGGAAAAGACATGTATAAGAGCTACACAGGTCACTGTTTCAGGAGAAGCTCTGTAACTCTTCTGGCCAAGGCAGGGGGCAACATTACATCCATAAAACGTCACGGTGGCTGGAAATCCACCTCCGTAGCAGATGAATATATAGAAGATAGTTTGAATAACGAAATTGAGATTTCTAACGAAATGTTGAATTGTCCATCTTCTTCCAAACAAATTAAAATATCTGATAAAATTGTTGAATCAGCTCTTCAAGAAATATCTAACGTTTCTGATCAGCAGCAACATGGAATATCTTCGGGAATTCATGTTGGAAGTAATTGTTCAAACTTTACTATCAATTATTATTCTAATAAATGAAATTGTTTATGATTAATAATCAATTAATAATTGACTCTGTTAAAAATGAATCCTTCAAAAAGTCATATTTCATGTTTATTATGTGAATTATTTTGGTAGTGAAAAAAGTAAACATTTACGCATCAATTGAGAAATGTCAAGTTTTTTTTTGACAGTTGCATAAATAGTTATTTGTTTTACTAGGCATAAAAGCACAAGATTTAATGCCGCGGCTGGTGTTTCATAGTCGAGCGTAGCGTAGCGTAGCTTTTCTGCCGTGTGACACATATAATTTTTTCTTCAAATTTGTTCCAATTCCACGCAAAATCGACTTTTTCATATTTAAATTGCGTTTCATTATCAATATCCAAATAACTAAATTATTTCATCAAAGGTAACTGGGCCCTGCGTTCCTATGTTTACCGCTGATGACGTTTGTTGAATTTGTTTGTTTACTGTTTACTTTGTCATTGTCAATTTTAATAACCAGTTTGATTTAAATTATTACTTGGAAGGTTGCCTAGCAACGAACTTTTTCTGCCTAGGCATTAAAAGTACAACTTCTAAGCCTGCCAAGTGTCATTAAAAGGCCGCTTTTAATGTCATTTGGAGAAAAAAAATATTTTTTAACGACCATCGTTCATTATGAATATTACAGAGGGAATAATTTTGTAGAATAAGTAATAATAAAGTGTTATTCAGATGTACAGTGTTTTTTCATAATGCGATGTAATACTATTGATTTTTTAAGTATAAGTATATTGCGGAAGAAAATAAAAAGACATTTCATAATTTGGGTAATTATTGAACAACACTCATGACGAATAAATAGAAATTGAGTTATGTTCGTATACCAGTTGGGTTAGTTGTTTCTGTTGTTTATTGTAAATTATCTGTTGCGAATTATCAGTAGTAATACTATAAGTACTTCAAAATAATCAGGTTATATATCGATAACTTGTTGCATAATTATAAAGAGTGTCAGTTTGACAGTTTAAATAATCCGACCGCGAAGCGGGAGGATTATTCTGTCAAACTGACACGATTTGTAATTATGCAGGAAGTTTGAGATGTATAACCGTATTTATTTTGAAGTACGTATTGTATTTGATACGATTATTTTTTGAGTAAATTAAGTAAATATATAAAAAATTTATTAATTTGAATACAAATTGGTGCAATGAAAGTTACAATTATTATATATTACGTTTTTTTTAACTGAGTTATTTTCGACGCAGGAAACGTGGCCACTGCTCATTGAAGTGCTCGAAATACTGGAGGTGTTATTACTTGAACCTGCAGCGTTTTTAAAATTGGATCTCATCTTATTTATTATGTTTTGGTGATGTTGTTCATCTATCTGTAGGTAGGGTTTGATAGAATTGCTATTACCATGTCCTATTATTTTAATTAGTTCTTGTTCCGATATACACCTGCTTTTGCCAATTGTGAAACAGCAGTGGCTCGGTGAGAATGATTTGAAAATTTTTTGTTTGTCATATTCAAATTTGCCAATTCTGCAGACTTTTTGGTCCATTTACTAATTTCATGCACTCCAATTGGCATATTTTTGTACCAGCCAAGGGTTTTTTCTTTCGTCCAGTTGGGATTTACTGTCAGAAATAACCTATCTGTTTTAATATTGATGTTTTCGCTTCTTTTCATCATTAGCTTATCTAGAAGTCTCACTGGACAACGACTCACTACATTATGGTTAGGTACAAGCCATTTATTATTAGCACATGGTTTTGCTCCTCCCTGTGTGGTTTTGGTAGAAATAGGATTATATTGTATTCTTTTTGAAAATAATGAGTCAAGCATGAAGCTCCTTCATTTCCTCTCCACGCAAGTTCTACAGAAGCAATTAAGAAAATTTTTAT
Source organism: Chrysolina americana (assembly GCA_958502065.1). Taxonomy (NCBI): domain Eukaryota; kingdom Metazoa; phylum Arthropoda; class Insecta; order Coleoptera; family Chrysomelidae; genus Chrysolina; species Chrysolina americana. The sequence continues at coordinate 47,885,542 of OY293417.1, read as the reverse complement.
TTGTAATCCTTCCATTGTATTTTCATCCCACGCTTCTATCATTGCTATGTACTCGTTATCTTTAAATGCTGGTGCACTAACCTTTCTCTTGTCCGTTAACATTTGAAGTTCCCTTCTTTTTGAATTTCTTGCGTTTCGTGCGGCTGAAAATATGGGACTAGAGAATGGATCAATTACTCTATTAAACTCTTTCATATATTTTTCTTGTACTTGTTTTGCCGTAATGTTCCATATCGTTTTAACCACATTTTCTTTATAATTTTCTCCATTACATTTTCGCATATTGAAAGCCTAATCTTTCAAAATGGATGCTATCATTTCAGTGGAAATTGATTCATTTAGCACATAGTTTCTTTCACTGCAAAACGTAAGAAATTGTTTCCATACGTACTTTTTTGTTTTCACTGTATTATGAGGCTCAGTATTTTGTATACTTTCGTCTATTGCATTTGATGATAAATCTCCGAATCGACTCATTTTTGAACAATTTTTGATAAACGTCACAATTTGACAGTTCTGTTTGTTATATATTGATGTCGATGTGGTTACTATGAAAATGAAATTATTTTAAAATTTTCGATTGGTGGAGCTACTCTATGTATAATCAGGTGTTATCGAAATTATACGAGGTAACTTAACTAAATTGGACATTCTGATTGGTTGAAAATCATACGAAAAAAATAATCGAAGTAATCCCTTCCGTTTCCGTTTCTGGATTATGACTCGACAATCCTACTTCACGATGGATTAAAGTACGCGAACACCTGACCTGACTGTAGGTAGTGAATAACCTTAAATGATCTGATTACAAATCACATCAGAGAACATAACTTACCCAATAATTGGTTGATTGGATTGGTTGAAAATCATACGAAAAAAATAATCCGTGTAATGTTATATTAGTATAAGAATCACAAATTTTTGGATAATTAATAATGTAAATTTTCTGTAATTCAATTTAATGAATTGATTTTAGTTCGATGATGGGGTGTGATTTGAAAATTGATTGATTGAAGTATATTAAGAACTTTTAGTTTTCCGAAGTGTATCTGTTTTGTTTTAGTACAATAAACCTTCCTGCCAAATTATTTGTTTTATTGAGTCAAATTTTACCTTTTACCTGAACTCTCCAATACGATACTATTTTTCATTTTTAGTTCATTACGGTGTACACCGAGACACATTTTGACGTGTAGAAGACATTGATTGTAATTTGTTTAAAACAACATTGGTTCGTGTATACGGAAAGCTTAGTCAACACGAACATCATTCATTTACTTTAACTTTCATGAGATGAATTATTGTGATCACCAACAATTATTTATTTTTGCCATTTCCCACTGGAACTCACGCTTTTCACGTATTATCATCCAGGGGGACACTTTCATACCCGAATAAAAGATAAGTTTTTGTTCAAAATTTCCAAGTGTCAACTCAGTTTCCCACTTCTTCTGGTGGGTAGGGCGCACTGTATAATTTTCTATTATTGGTCGTTGTTCACCCTTTTCATTATTAGCTGGAGGGTTTATCAGAAGTGAAAGTGAGGTAAAGCAAAATAATGCAAAGTCTGCTCATGACCTATCCTACTTCATGTATCTCAAGGCCAAAGACCAAACGTATAATTGGATTCAAACACCTACATATTTACAAGGTTATTGCCAACCATCAGGTGTATTCCAGCGAGATGTCCTTTGACCCCATGCATTAACAGAATTGAATGAGTGCAACCCTGGCCAAAATGAGTTATTCCGATTAAACTGACAATTTCTATTCATACCCTCATCTCGTAAACCGCACCAAACGTCTTCCGTATCTCCGACAATCCAACCGAGTGGAATGTAACTGCATAGTGAATTAGTCAAATACGTGCAGCTTCGTACTCTCCTACCAACAAGACAATTCCGGGCCCTCTCATTACCGTCTAATTACCTCTGTTTACCCCATATTACAACGGTCGAGGTGTGTTTATCTTCCTCGGTTTCGTGGTAAACTGATTTACTCGTATTTCCGGCTTATTCTGCTTTTTAATTGCTCTGGTAGGATGGTCTGGAACAACAGATCCGCACCCCTTTTTCGGGAACAAAAAACTTCGAGTGGTTTCAATTCCCGATTCACGTTTCAGCAGGAAACGAAAATATCGTTCGACTGATTCGTTTACAATATCGTGAATATAATAGCGTCGTTATTTTTCAAAATTCATTTTTATTGCACTAAAATCTTGGCATAATTTTCATATCACCCCACAGTATAGAAGAAACCGGGTTGTCGTTCTGTCTAGTTTTGTTGAATAGTTATGACATAAAAACTATTCTGAAATTACTGATTTTTTAATCTTAATAAAGGACCCTGCACGGTTCTTATGGAAAAATGTCCCAGTTGAATTGGCTGAAAATTTGTCATAATGTAGTTTATGTCCTGATCGAATGTCTTCATGGGCACAAACAGATCTAATGGACAGTTTTTGAGAAACAGGGTGTTGAACATGCGGAGGCAGAGTTGTCACTCATATATAAAATCAATAATGTTGGTGATTATTTTGTTACAAAAAGTTAAGGATAGCGATTACAATCTTAACATATTCGACACGAGTTACATTGAAGAGCTTAAAGACTCCGTGTAAAAGATGATTTTTTTTCTACTAGTCAATGAATTTTATGTAATTCTTCGAACAAACTTGTTCAAAAGCTCAAGATCGTAGACTTGCAAATCAAGTTAATATCATTTGAGGTTACTATTATACGGGGTCACTCAGGATTGCCTTTTTTAGTTGTAGGTATATTTTTTTCAGGAACTTATATAAAACAAATTAAAAAACTGACTATAATACCATCATCATTTTGTGGCTCTTGTCTATTTATTAGTTTTTATACGGATCTTCGTCAACGACATGATGAGCAATCAAATGGGAGATAACTGCATGAGAGATATACCAAGGAAAAGTCCGTAAAATGAGTACCTGTCAGCCGCAATCCAGCTCTAAATTGGTGTATTTTACTATTTCATACCATGTCTGTTAAGATTATGTAGGGATTCTATTTGTTGATGTCTTGCATACCCCAAAAAGTATTAGCGTTATGTGGAAGGTGCTGACACTTCCAGCACCACATTCACAAGTGAAGTTATAACGATCTAGAGCAGCTTCTTCATAAATCATTTGTCCAATCCAAATTAGTTGTTACCCAAACTACTCTCGTGAGATTTCTTGCTATGTCTTTGTAATGATGACAATATTCACAATCTTATGATAGGTGTATGTAATGCAATCCAATAATTATTACCTAATAAAAGGTTCTAAAATATATCCTTGCCCATGCAAATACGTACACATGAATCAACCCCTCTCGGAAATTTACAAATATTTTATGAAATTGAAACATGGGCGTCATATTCAACAGATTGGGAAGATAATCGTCGGTACATACCAAGTGAGTCACGAATTATTAGGCATTTTGTGCATTTACACCATCTTGAACAGCATTTACCCTTGCACTACTCGTTCCAAGCCGTTCAGCCAATGCAACCGTTTCAATCTTATTATCTAATATTATTATTCTAATTTTAAACTTCAAGATTTCGTGTTGAATAATTGACAAAATTCCAATTCACGATACGTGCGTATAGTATAAAAAATAAATGGTATTAGTCTTGTAATTATCGTGAACCACCCTCAAGTTTGTAAAATAGCTACTTTCTAACTATTGTTCAGTTTGGCTCAAGTCGCAGTAAGACGGCGCGTGCCTTGACAAGCCTGGCCTGTGGATTGGCAAGCCTCGCTCCGTGTGACACGATCGGGTCAAGCCTGACTCAAAGGTGGATTACCTTCGTCTTCGTCTAAGCATTCAACAGGAACTCAAAAAAGCATACAGTTAAATTTTTGAGCTCTTGAGGATGCCAACATTGTTGGCGAAACGCGCGTCGAGTACTATCGACGTTGTTATGGTGTTTTGGATAGTTTCCTTTTCTTAAATCACCACCATAACTAAAACCCTCACATCATCGTAAGGACGGGAATTGTGAAAAGTCTTCACAACAGAACAGAAATACTTTAAAATTTAAAAGAGGATATCAAAAAAATTAATCTATTAAATTTTTTTCTCAAGAAAAATGCTTGTCCAAATCAATTAGTGGAAAAACATACATCAAATTGAAAACAGCAGTACACCAAACAACCAAACAACACAACAACCAAAAGTACTCCGGTCACGTATGCGTCTCACACCCACCAGAATAGATTATTATCTGAAGGGATAAAACTGATTGGCCCTAGGTTTGCTGTAAGAAAAAGCCAGAACATTGGGATTAATAATCCACAACATAGCCTTTTCGTTTGGTAGAATTTATATAATAGGTGAAACGTAAAAACCATTGAATGTGCGCCAGAATGGACATAAGAAAATGAAGAATAACTGGTCGAAAAATCACTTACTCAGATCTGAGATATTTGTATGATGGAATAAAATAATGCAAACATTTCCATGAAAGAATCAAACAAAGTAAGCAGGAGGTTAAAAGAAACTGTCTACATATATTTTTGGGAAAACTGCTTTTTAACTAGGTCAAAATCAACATGGTTACCACTCCTCAGAGAAGCAGTGAAAAATAACAAAATAGCGAGTGACTGATAAAATAGACACTATGTATGAAAATAGGAAATGTCATCCTGAAGAATAAATTACAGCATTTTATATCGTATAGGGCTTCGCGAGACCAAGATCAAGACTGATCAGTTTCAAAATGGTCGGAATGTTCATGAGAATTTCATTGACCATTTCACAAGACTCTTGGTTTCGCAAAGCCCTAGTCTGTCCCTATTCTCCAGTTCAATTCTTCGAAATATTTTTTAACGTTCCCTTTCAGTTTTTCACATTTTCTTAAAGCAATTTTGTTCAGGCAATATACTTATTTTTAAAATCAGTATCTGACTGCTCTCTTTATTTATTGAACAAATCTATTCGTAACTATATAAAAACAAAATTAAATATAACTAATGCATCAGTTGATGAAATGTAGTGCATAAAAATGTTCCTGCTTCAATTTATCCTGACAGAAGATAAGTATGATACTGTCCGATAGAAATGTTCCTGTACATTAAATCCCATCGCAGGAAGCCATTGAATAATGCATCCGAAAATATATCCGTACATATCCCTCTAGCAATTTGAAATATTTCAACGCTGGATCCTCCAATTTAGCCATAGTGGATAGTCCTGTTATATTAAATATTAAAATGCAAACTGCTCGGGACGGTGATGTCCCAATAGGGCTTGATTGACGCGAATCCGGAATTACCATTAACTTCTGAATATTATATAAACATCGAACTATTCTAGTGAGATGTGCCGAAATGTCACAGCCTTCGGCCTTACTGACAAGCTGATTGAATTATTTTGAAATTCCTATGCATGTTCTGTGCTTTTAGGTGAAATGACGTTTCAGATTTGTGTTTTGTGAAACATACATTTTCACTTTGATACAGATGACCTCAGCATGCTCATTGAGGAACCTGCACAATTCATGGCAATGAAAATTTTTATATCATGATTCCAAAATTGATTACACTGATTGTTTGACTCTGAATTATACTTCATTATTACACAAGCATTCCCTTTTTTAGTCACAAAAAATGTATCACCCACGTCCCATTTCAATGAGCTTAATGTAGTATTTAGGTTAAATAGCTGTTAGACTGTGACCACCACAATTGAGTTACAATTGGCAGCTTGTAACTGTTATCAACAACAACAACGACTACAATAATTTAAACTGAATTTAAATCGTACTTCACTTTCGGATGATAGAATCATGCATTTTGGCTGCAATTCGTTTCGTCAGCTTCGAGGTGGAGAGCCTGAATGCAAACATACCTATAAAAAAATAGCTCGACTCAATCAGAAGAAATCTCGAAAAAGACAACCAACTGAAGAAAGGATCTACATCAACTCATTTAAAGAATATTGAACTTACTGGGAATATGCATATAGGTAATAGTTCTAAGTTATAAAATATTGCCATTTTTACGATTATTGATGGATGAATTTTAACAAAAATAGAAAAATATACAGGATATTCAATCGACAAAAGTAAATAACTTTGTTTTCCTATGATTTTTTACTGATCTTGTCTACTCAGTTTTTCATCAGTGAAATGGATATTGAAAAATCTGAATACTTTTGTGACTAGCAATCCTACTTTCCGTATCAGCGACATTTTATGCAAGGTTTTTAACCAAGTTAATTTTGTTTATTTCATATTCAACGGGCGTTTCGAAATACGTCTCTTCTTGATGAAAAATAAGCTCAACTTCAGTACTTCTATCGCATAATTTAGAAAGCGATAAACCTGTCCCAGCTATCAGTATAATAATAATAATAAATGATTTTATTGGTAGTAAAACATACATACAATCAATCATACATAACATGAACATAAAAGTCTCAATATGACTTGTATGAATACTATGAAAAGGCAGGATTCAGTTTCTCACCTAGTCATAGATCCAACCAAAGAAACCAAACAAAAATAATAATAAGAATTGAAAACAGAAAAACGAAAAATGAGTACAAAAAAGCAATGAAAACCATAATATTGAGCTGACATAGTAACACTAATGAAGATTAGGCAATTTGTTTTCCAGCAGAAGGTATTTGAGTTTAGTTTTGAATGCGTTGATGGAAAGTGATTTGAGGGAAGTCGGTACCCTATTGTATAGCCAGGCAATATACAGGGTGTCCCAACGAAAACTTTCCACACGGATTTACTGGGAAATGACAAATTATTTTCGGAAACGCTGAAACACGTCGATTTTGATTTCTAGGGGGACACATGTCATTGATGAATTTAGTCACGCAACTTCATCCCCCTGACAGGGGCGGCTACCCCATCGCGAATCATCATAGGGAACTTGGGTCGAGTGATACATCATCTTAAAGCTCCCGTCATTCTCTACCCAAACGTTCATATTTTTTCAAAATCGAATGACTGGTAATTGAGATTAGTGTGGTAATAGGTTTAATTTAAATAATCAATATCGTACCTGTTCTTATCGAAATTCAATTTATTAATTGCTCGAAATGAGCCCCTCCTACCTCCATACAATGATTAAAGTCTACTTTCGAAACTATTACGAACGTTTGCCAATACTTCTGCAGTTATTCTGCCGCACTCGTTTACAATTCGACCACGTAGATCCTCTAGTGACTCTGGCGGAGTGGCAAAAACTTTGCTTTTGAGATGCCCCCATAAAAAATAATCCAACGGGTTGAGGTCCGGTGATCTAGCTGGCCACTCAATTGGTCCTCGTCGCCCTATCCAATGATTGGTATATCGTTCATCCAGAAAGTTTCTAACCGCCACTGCATAGTGAGGTGGTGCTCCATCTTGTTGAAAATGGAGGTTGTCTTCCGAATAATCTCCATCGTTTTCGATAATATCCGTTATCATGGGATCGATGGCATTCTCAAGAAGATTTAAATACATTTGTCCATTCAAATTATCATTTATAAAAAGTGGTCCAATAATATTTTAGCCAAAAATACCACACCAAACATTCAACTTCTGCGGAGTTTGTGTGTGGACCTCACGTAATAACTGGGATTTTTATCGCTCCAGTAGCGGCAATTGTAACGATTTACGTTTCCATTAACAAAAAATGTACTCTCGTCTGAAAAACAAATATTGAAGAGCAAATTGGGATTTGTTCTCAGACGTTCAGACATTTCCTCACAAAACTGTTGACGTCTGTCAAAATCGTCTTCGTTCAGTTCATGTACAAGTTTTAGTTTGTATGGATGGAATCGCTGTGACTTGAGAATTCTCTGAATACTCGATCGCGCTACACCTGACGCGTCATCCAAGCTTCGAATACTTTGAGTAGGATCCATAGCCACGTGTCCCAAAACCGCTACCTCAACAGCCTCGTTCCTTATCAGACGTTCAGGATGATGTTTCTGGTTTCCCACAGACCCAGTTCTTTCGAATTTCTCAATCAACGTTTGAACATAGGTATGAGATGCATTTTTCCCTGGATGCCTTGTATTGAAAATTCTAGCTGCAGCTCTTAGACAATCATCATTTTTGTAGTAAAGTTTCACTAACTCAATTCGTTCTTCTAATGCGTAAACCATTGTCAGGCAGAAACTTAACTCACAGAATACGAATCAAATGATATTTCCATAAGAATCATGCGAACTGTGAATTCATGCTGAGAACATACACCCAGGAGAACCATAAAAAACAGGTATTTTTTGTCTATGAAAAAGTCAACAGAACAAAAACTAAGAAATATGGTTTCCGGGCTTCAGTGCCGTGGTCGGTTCACCTCTGTGGAGGAGGTTCCTTTGGACGTTTCGCTCACAATTGGGGTGGGCATCTTCCGCTTGTAATGTTGTATTCGCGAATATCGACATAAAACTGATACTTGGTTGAAAGATCTTCGCAATTAATAGTCCCAGCCTGGCTACTTACTTTGTTTTGACTAATTTGTTTTCGTTTTTCGTGGGGTGACTGGGTTACCTGACCGGATGGGATGTTGCCATTTTCTATCTGTCCACTCATTGAGTCTTAAAATAGTTAATAAATTGAATTTGAATAGGAACAGGTAAGATATTGATTATTTACATTGAACCTGTCAACAACACTAATTTCAATTACCATTCATTCGATTTTGAAAAAATTATAGACGTTTGGATAGAGAATAAAGAGAGCTTTAAGATGATGTATCAGTCGACCCACGTTCCCTATGATGATTCGCAAGGGGGTAGCCGCCCCCGTCAGGGGAATGAAGTTGCTCGACTAAATCCATTACTAACATGTGTCCCCCTAGAAATTAAAATCGACCTGTTTTCGCGTTTCCGAAAATAATTTGTCATTTCCCAGTAAATCCGGGTGGAAAGTTTTCGTTGGGACACCCTGTATAATATGTGTAAGAGCCTCGAAAAAGGGATGTCCTGCGGATGGGGGGGCGTAGCAGATGTTTAAATCTCAGGTTTAAGTTATGGACATCCGTTCTGTAACTGATTTTATCGTGAAGATAACTGGGTTTCGTAGTCGTAATTATTTTATGAAAGTACTGGCGTGAAAAATTCGTCGTGTTTCCATATCCATCACCCCAAGAGTTTTTAATGGTGTGATATATGTTGGCGTCTACTCGCTCCGGTAATGAATCGAATGCATGAGTTTAGTTAAACCTCTAACCTGTGTTTATCGGTTTGCAATAAATTGGGTCCATACACCACATCTGCGCAGTTAGCGTGCGATAAGACATAACATCTCATAACATTTTTGTTGATTTTTTATTCAACACTTCTCTGTTGGAGTGAATCAATTTCAGATTGCAATATCTACGTTTGAGAATGTGCGAAGTGTGTGGAGATAATCTAAGAGAATGATCTAGGAAAATACCTAGATTCTTCGTATTATTTTTGAAGGGTAGCAGCTGATTCTCAAGAAATATATTTATGTTATCATCGTGTCGTGTTCTCATGGCTGCTCTGCCGAAAAGCATTGCAAAGTACTTTGAAGGGTTGATTGTGAGACAATATTTTTTCGAATTTTCTATCAGAGCTTTCAGATCTTCATTGATTTGTTGACAGGCTAGAATGATCGATGTTTCGTCGAAGTGTTTATAAGTTTGTGTGTCATCCACGTAGCTATGAATATGTGTGTGTTGCAAGCATTCTGGAAACTGAGAAGTATATATCACGAATAGGAGAGGGCCAAGGATGGAGCCTTGTGGAACACCGTTTCTTGTGGTTAGGAAATTTGATTTCTGGTTATTCAAAATAACACATTGGGACCTATCAGAGAAATAATTGTTCAGCAGTTTTACAACATCTTCAGAAAATCCGAGATAATAGACAAAAGAAGGGAGTGGTGAATTTTGTCGAAGGCCTTTGAATAGTCTATCAAAATCAATATACTGCGTTGATTGGCGTCTACTGCAGCATGTATATCGTCTACTACTTTTAACATAGCTGTTGTACAGCTGTAATCTGCACGAAAGCCTGATTGAGAGGAAGGTAGAATATTGTATGAATCAAGATAATTCCTTAACTGAAGATTGACGATTTTCTCAAACATTTTAGAGAGAGTACATAAGATACTTATTGGATGAAGATCAATGAGGTTTTGTGGATAAGTTATTTTGGCCAAGGGTATTATATGAGCTCCCTTTCGAATAGCGGGATAAACATGCTCCCGGATACAGGTGTTGAACACATGAGTTATGATAAATAAATGAAAATATTTGCACTTATTTCATCAGGTCCAAATGGGTTAGATTTCATAGAGAGCAAATGTTTAAAGACTTCTTGTTCATTCGTCTCCTGAAGATGAAAATTTTGGTCAATTTTATTATTTTTGGAGAAGTGATCAATTAAGTCCCTGTCAGGCAACGAATCAACATTTAAGATGTCACTGAAAAATTGATTGATGTCTTCGACATTACCCAAATGTTCAGTAATAGTGTCTTTTGGCTTTCTATAGTGAATGTCCGCATATCCGCAAGTTCCTTCCATACGTTTCCATGATTTCGTAATTTGAATTCAAGATAAGCTTTCTTTTCTAATTTGATAGTTCGATTAGTAATGTTTCTCAATGGCTTGTAATATTCCCAGGTATGAGTAGATCTGCATTTTTTATGTCTGATAAGAGCTCTATCTCTAATGTGCATAAGGAGTTTTAGGTTATCAGTAAACCACGGTGCACGCTTCTTCGTGATTCGAATAGTCCTTATGGGTGCATGCCTGTTAAATTTGTTAATAATTACTTCATTGAGTATGTCAACCTTGTCATAGATGTTTACGAAATTGTGAATTGATTCTAGGTTGGCGCCTGAGAGATCGTGAGTGAATAATTCGTTATTAATTTTTGAAATCTCTATATGCGAGTTGATACGATCTGAGATTGTACAGCCTAATGTACAAGATACTACGCAGTGGTCAGAAAAACTGCTGCAATCAACGATAGTACAGGCGCTTATAGGTATAGTTTCGGTGCAAAAAATCACATCTAATAGTTTACAAGTAGTGGCACTGAAACGGGTGGGTTCTTTGATGATTTGTTTCATCCCGAAGGATTCTGTAATATTGTTGAGCTGGACACCCAACAGATTAGTGGATTCAAGCAAATCTATATTCAAATCTCCTGCAAATATAACATAATCAAATCTTGGACATATAAATGACAAGCAGTTTCCTAATTCAGTAAAGAACTCTGGTGGGAATGAACTAGAAGCTCTGTACATTGTGCCAATAGCGAATTTATTTTTACCTGCCGAAACCGATATCCACAACTGTTTGGTGCGTACAATATCAACATTAATAATTGAATTGATACGTAAAGTGTATAAATAGCTATGCCCCCACCCCGTCCATCTCTATCCCACGCAATAGTATATAGCCTGGTAGATGAATAGATTCATCTAAAATAAAATTCGTCAACCAGGTCTCTGAGACTGTGATAATATCGTACACGTTAAATACCTTCTGCTTGAATTCCGTAAAACCAATGGTAATGGATCTTGTGTTTACATGACAAAACGTTATATTTGGCACAATTATCAAAATGACAGTGAATACAGTAAAGAGAAGAAATTTTTTTTTTATAATCGGTACATTTTAAAGAAATGCAAAACCATGATAATTGTTTAGCGGCTCTGGATAGGTTTTCTCTCGTAGGCTTCTTGGAGGAAGATAATTCTGGTAATATCAGTTCTTTTTTTTCAAGCTTTCGGTAACGGGTATATGGCGTTTCGAAATATATGCATGCATTCCTTCTGAATTCTCATTGCATAAAATGTAGTTGCTAGTTTTTGCAGATAATCTAAGGGTTTCTACGAAGGCGTAGATGAGCCAGTGTAAATCAAATTTTTATTTTCGTGAATTCCGAGAAACTAAGTCAGAATTCCAACTTAGTATCTCAGAATTAGCTAATTCCGAGATGTTAAGTCAGAATTCTGACTTAGTAGAGAGATATTGCAATAACGCCAGCCAAAATTAAAGGCAACTTCATTTTAATAGTGATTTGCATTATTATGTGATTGAGAACCGAGATATTGCAGTTTTGTCTTTTCGTCACTTATTTGCACAGGCGTTCGTTATTCACAGCAGCCTATATAAACAAAATATAATTTATCAGATTTTTCATTCTACATAGTTTATTTTGTACTAATATACAATTATTGTGATGAGAGAATGGCCAAAGGGGGCTCCGATAGCGATTTGTGTTGAAAAAGTCATATAGTTATCAGACATGAGTTATGTCATGTTCACGATCTCACCTGAAGTGAAAATAAAAGAACTTTGAATCCTGGCCTTAACCGTCCTCTAATAAAGGTGGCAGTTATTTAATAAAGTTGTCCTTAATCCAGATGCACATTGCGCGTGCGTATATGTCAAAATAAGGACAACTTTATTACTGACTGACGTTATTATGAACTGCAATATCTCTCTAGTATCTCGGAATTAGCTAATTCCGACTTAGTGTCCCAGAATTAGCTAATTCCGAGATGTTGAGACAGAATTCGGACTTAGTATCGCAGAATTAGCTACTTCCGAGATACTGAGTCATAATTAGGAGTGACAGAACATGTTCTAATTCTGAGATACCAAGTCGGAATTCTGACTTAACATCTCGGAATTAGCTAATTCTGAGATACTAAGTCGGAATTGATCCAGTTTTTTAAGATCAGAAGCCACATGAAAATGATTTGAAAAATTGCATTTCCTATTGTTAAAAACATTGTTATAAACAAATACGTTGTTTATAAGATAATTAAATTCTTTTGAAAACCATCTTTGATGATCATTGAAAAAATGTATTGCTCAAAAACGGATTCGTTAATTATTGATGATTTTCTACTACCAGTAAGGAACAATTAATTTTTCCGACTAAGTAACTCAAAATTACCTAATTCTGACTTAGTATCTCAGAATTAGCTGATTCCGAGATACTAAGTCAGAATTCCGACATAGTAACTCAGAATTAGCTAATTCCGAGATATTTAGTCAGAATTCCGACTTAGTATCTTAGAATTAACTAATTCCGAAATATTAAGTCAGAATTCCAACTGAGTATCTCAGAATTAAAACATTTTCTGTCACACCTAATTCTGACTAAGTATCTCGGAATTAGCTAATTCTGAGATACCACGTCGGAATTCTGACTTAACATCTCGGAATTAGCTAATTCTGAGATACTAAGTCGGAATTCTGACTTGGTATCTCGGAACTAGCTAATTCTGAGATACTAAGTCGGAATTCTGACTTAACATCTCGGAATTACGTAATTCTGAGATACTGAGGCAGAATTCTGACTCAATATATCAGAATTAGATAATTCTGAGATACTAAGTCGGAATTAGCTAATTTTGAGATATGAGGTCGGAATTAGCTAATTCTGAGGTATTAAGTCGGAATTCTGACTTATTATCTCAGAATCAACAAAAATATTTTTTTATTAATAGGTGGCCCTTCTACGCCTTCATATCTTGCTCACTGATGACTAAAAAAAATGTAAAGAATGAATAAGTGCTAGGTTTTTCTTGGTATCTTAATTAGTTTATAAGTGTTAATAATATAAAAAACCAGGAGAGAATGATGGAGTGTAGGAACACAGATTTAACACATGGTTGTTTTTGTTTCATTATGTAGAAAAAAAATTATACAGAAGAAAATTTGTTGTTTATAAAATATTGTTTTCCAAGTAAATAAAAAATGAAAATTTGAATAAAGTCAAATTTTTTCAGTTATCAAAGAGCAAGATGAATTATTAAAAAAAAAATCTACATAATAATTACAGCTGGTAAAAAAAATGTTAATTGAAAAATTCGTTTTCAAGCAATGAAGAAAACTTTATGGAACAATTTTATTTTTTTAAATTATAATTTGCATCAAAAATTATGATTTCAATAAAAAATTGATTTTTTTCATAAATAATTTTTTTATTATTTTCATGTGGCTTCTGATCATAAAAAACGAAGCAATAGTAATATATGAAAAAAAATATTTTTTTCAATGATTAATCAAGCTTTAAAATTTTTGACCTTGGTAAATTGTTGAAAACAAATTGAAAAATAACAAGTTTTCAATTTTTCCAGAGGGAATCTCTTCCGAAACCTTTCAAAATAAGCTCCAAAAGAGGAAAAAAGATCAGATTTGTTATTTTTCAAATATCGCACTTGCAATGTTTATATTCAAGTAGGAAACAATTGTCAATTAACTAATGCATAATTAATAGAAATATCGCGATAAAATTTTGTTTGTTCATTCATCTATCCAGTAGATGCTTAAATTTTTTCAATACTGAATTTCCATATTTAATAAGTTCAAATAATATTTATTTATCAAAGGTCTTACGCAAGTCAAAGTCTCTCTTTCCGGCCGCATTTTCAAAAAACACATCCTATTTTTTTCAGTTCATTTTTAATAACTTTTGCAATTTTTGCTAGCGACACTTGAATTTTTACAAAAATCATCTGCACGCTATTCCGAAATGAATGACACCTCGTTCATATTTTTCGGAGGCGAAGAAAAAAGTTTGACCAAAAAAGCACTTGTTGACTTGACTATATATCGATACACAAGGGTGTTTGGGCATCTTAGGGAGTAGCATTACTTATACCAAAAATGTCAACAAACACATAAGTGACACCTTAGGATGTCCACGCTAATGAACTTTAAAAATTCCAGTACAAATAGTTGAATTCTGAACAAGCGGAAAATAAAAATGTAACCTCCCCCCGCCACTCTACCTGAAGATATTTCCTGTAACTTTGTAAAGGTCTGAACAAGTTAATTTGTCGAACACACTGCTGAGTGAAACAAGGTGTGTTTTCCCGCACAGCTTTAACAATAACCGCTAATCCGAAACGTAATTCCATCGTAAACACCCTTCCATATTTTATAAGATTCTAATGAAATATTGTTTTGTTCCTAGTTTATAGAATAAGTCGAGGTAAGAGATGTATGGCTCTCAGGAGGGTTTACGAGGAGCCAGCTTATTCAACACGGCAACACAGAACGGCAACGAAGTGTTCACCACCATCGATCATGCTCATAGTAGTAGATATGTACCATTAATTCCTCTATTATTCAATAAGATGGATAATGATGCTTACCGGGACTTACAGCAGATACATCTGATAATGCTTACCTGAAAAAAAATAAAACAAAAATTAGTGAGATACGCATGCATTATTTTAGGGAAGACAGAATGGCATCTAAGTAATATTGATTAAAATGTAAAAGGAAATGACTTTAATAAGAATCCCACTCATTGGAGACTGTACGTTTGAAGTTGAGATTTTCAAAGGAAATTAAGTATATGAACGCGGGCGCGGTTTGGAAAATTGAAACTTTTTTGTAAAAAGGACATCCATAATATCTTGACCCTTTTCGAACATTTTGCTTTAGACTTACATAACATTTTCAGTTCTTATATACATCATGTAAAATAATGGTTCCAGAAGACTTTTACACAATCATCTTTCAAAATTGTACAGACATAAAATAATTGTATAGTTTAAGACAAGTAGTACTTGGGATCTACAAAGGCTGTTATTTTATGCTAATAATTGAGGTGATTTAGGTTCATTCGTGTTTTGCTACAATTAAAAAGAGATTGAGCCAAAATAAATAGAAAAACTGCTTATCAGTCATTATGGAACCATATTAATGTCATTCGTTTTTGTCGAATTATTTGGATATCTTGATTTGGCTACTAAATACTCACAAACTGAGATCTTATCGAGGGCTACAATACAATACAATCAATTATATGGACACAAAAGTAAAAAATGGTATAACATACTGTGCTAATTGAGGTTTTCTTCGATGTTCACTAAACATATATAATTAAAATGGAAAATTGCACAAAAGAAAATTAAACCTTTAGTTAACTTCACTAAATTGAAACAAAAAGATCCAATAACTGAAAAATCCAATGTAAGTAGTTTATGAAATTTTCTGTCAAAGATGTAATAAAAAATATTTTGGTCAAACAAAAAATAATTCGAAATCTCGAATAGCTTTACAAAAAAGTAATTGCAGAACTTTAAAAGAAAACTCTTGCTTCTTAACCAAACATGTATTGGATAATGACTATATTATGAACTACGACGGTACCAAAATTTTATATGTTGAAAAAAATTTGAACAAAAGACATTTGGAAATGGCTGAGATTAGGATGCAACCTAATAATATAAATAAAAAAACGGACATTGATAACTTCAGTGAAATTTACTCATATATTTTGTTACCACAAAATTCGTCTGACTATACCTGAAATTATTACTGTGTATACAGGCCGTTTCTTTTATCATGTGGTAACATTGCTATATTCTAAACCGTAATAGATACAAAGACGATTAAATGGGAAAAAAGGTAACTATTGTGGTGAGTAGTAAATTGGTCATAGAAAATTTACGGAGATTCTCGCCCTTCCCAACTTATACAGGAAAAACTGAAAATGCTGTTTTCGGTTTTTTACGAATAGAATTGTTATTTCAGAAAATATAAAAAAATTAAAAAGGAAAGTTTTATTGTATTCAAAATGTACTAGAACTACGTAACGATAAATTTTTAATCAAATGTTTCGTGTCAACACCGCCATCATCAACTATATTTTTCAAATACGGACCTGTCTATTTCATCACAAATATTTGTGTTGATTAAAAATTTATCATTACGTAGTTCTAGTACATTTTGAATAAGATAAAACTTTGCTCTTTCATTTTTTTATATTTTCTGAAATAACCATTTGTAAAAAACCGAAAACAGCATTTTTAGTTTTCCCTGTATATGTATAAGTCGGGAAGGACGAGAGTCCCCATAGATTTTCTCTGACCAATGTACTGCTCACTACAATAGTTAAATTTTTTCCCATTTAATCGTCTTTGTATCTATTACGGTTTAGAATATAGCAATGTTACTACATGATAAAATTATGGGGCGCCGTTTGTGTCAAAAGTAGTTGTTCTCATATATTTTATTTTTACTCAAATATATTTGTTGATGACCATATATTTATTAGTTGACACCAATATATATTGAAACTGAACAAATATTTCCATTTTAGCGTTCATTCATTCATAAATATATCGTCAATGCATATTAGCAGTGAAGAGCAATATATTTATTACTTGTTACAAATCCATATATAAAAATGAGCTTTCGATTACCACCACTAGGTGGTGCTCACATCATGTTTTGGAATATAATTTTTTTTTCAAACCTGTAATGTTGATATGCATTGCATTCATACTTTTTGAAGATATGCAATGATGAAAACTCGAAAAATCTTTCGATTATTTTCAACATAGCGGACGTGTTGCGACGAAATGGCAAGAATCGGTTACATGGCGCTATCTAGTGGTGGTACTCAAAAGCTCATGTTTATATATGGATTGGTAGCAAGTAATAAATATATTGCTCTTCACTGCTAATATGCTTTGACGATATATTTATGAATGAATGAACGCTAAAATGGAAATATTTGTTAAGTTTCAATATATATTGGTGTCAACTAATAAATATATGGTCATCAACAAATATATTTGAGAACATTTTGACACTAACGGCGCCCCATAAAAAGAAACGGCCTGTATATATTCCTTATTATTTGACGTCAACATATCACCTTCCAGTACTTCAAAATTCCCTGTCAAGTTTTTCGTTTCTATTTTTCCATTTTAATTATATCTGTTTATTGAACATCGAAGAAAACCTCAATTTGCACAGTATGTTGTACCATTTTTCACTTTTATGTCCGTATTGTAGATAAAGCAAATACAATTTTGCGAAAGCTCGGATAGCAAAAAAGAGTATCCTCCTTCAACAGACCGAATCCCCGATAGAAAACACTTTCTTATAACTTAAATGTCTAAACATCTACGAAAATTTCGACAGGTCAAGAAACTGTGCCGAAAAATATTCAATTGACGAAAACGAGATGTCCGTTGTAAATTTCCAAAATCAAGAAACCGCCAAAAGAAACAGATGTCTGAATAACTAGCTGATGACTTTGTTCAACTTGATCAATACAATAAAGGACCCCGCACTATCCTTATGGAAAATGGCTTTTGGGTAAATTCCTTGAATTTTTTATGTTGTAGATTTCGACTTTTTAGGCAAAATTGTCCATGGGCACAAAAAAAATCAGCCAACCACTTTTCAAGATAAAAGGTATTGAAGTTGAAAAGTGAGGCATTCCTCTTAGCAGTTCTAACAATTTGGAGAATTGACAAAACGCCTATTTATTCTGAGAATGCCTCAATAATGGTACTCGTTGCCATTACACATTTTTGTTCTGTACTCTACACCAGGGTGACTAAAGGAAAATCTAATTCGATTAATTTTAAATTTTCTCTGATAAGAATCAATAATTCAATTCGGCCTGCATATCTCCTCAGTATTCATAGAAGTATACCGACATAATTTTTTTATACACGGTGGTTCGTTCGAAAATAGGGGGAGAGAATGTCATATATAAATCAAACATTCTTTATTGTATCAATGAAATCCTTACATTCAAAATATATAGCCGAGAAACGACTCCGAAGGTCTATGCTGATATTGATGACAATATCACGGACTCCCCAAACCGTACATTATATCAAAAAAAATACAGGGTATTGATTGAAAAAAAAAAACGCATATTTCTGATAAACTTGGACTTTTTCTTTTTACTCACCCTATATACCCTATATACCAATATTGAAGAATATTTGATGTACATATGACATGCTCTTCCCTACCCGAACTAAAACACTATCTTCGATCAAGATTGAGGGATTTCATCCAGGCTAAATTGAATCTTTTGTTTTTATCAAACAACTAACACTGGTTGGTTTAGAATTAATCGAATTGGATTTTTCATCGTTCATCCTATTCTAGAGCAAGAAACGAAAAAGAATATTGAATATGAGATCAAGCTGACATAAATAGGCGTTTTGCCAATTCTCTGAAATGTTAAACATTATGAGAGGAAAGCTTCACTTTTCAACTTTAACAAAATCTACAACATAACAAAAATTCAACCAAGAGCCATTTTCCATAAGGATGGTGCGGGATCCTTTGAAAATGAATTAATAAAACGATAATCAATCAAACAGGCACCAGCTACTGAGTGATTGAGGCATTCTGACAGAATAAAGGCGAAACCATACTCCTGCCAATTTCGCGATTTTTCTACGAATAAAATGGCTGCCAGACATTCCGCAAAATAAAGTTCAAATATTTTAACTTTTTGCGAATTCGCGCAAACCACGGAACAACAGAATTCATATCAAATTATGATATGCCTTCGCCGTATTGATTCAACAACGATTCAACTAACTTGAAAGATATTTTTCGATGTTGAATCTTTAGTTTTGATTGCAAAAAATAATATGCATTTATAATATTTTACAATCAAGTATGGAAGATCTGTAGTGTTTGTCAAATATTCCATGCTATAAAAGTTCAGCAAGATTATTACAGGGAGATGCAGATGTATATGATTCCAATAAATATTTTATTTACTTTCGGGTGACAAACTGTTGTCCACGATGGGGACAAAACTGAAAAGAGTGTGTCTTCAGATTTGGAATTATTCTGTTCTTCAAAAGCTCTGGCTGTGACTGAATTATATATTTTCCCTATTCAACGTTGAAGCCATTTCGGAAAATCAAATACGTTTCTGAATCTTAAAAATTGCAGATTTAATCTGAATATTTATTAATATATACCTACTTAAACATATACAGTGAGACTGCTTAAGTTGGCTACATATGGGAAACTTTTTTATTATTGATTTTACGAAAAAAAGTTATTCTGCATAGTCTAAAACCCAAGATCCAATCATCAGATATCAAATTTCATCAATCTTAATCGAGGTATATCAAAAAATATGAAATTTTCAGAAGAATAAAGTAAATTTATATTTCACAACATCAAAAATTTTCATTATAAAAAGTTAGTTGGAATTGAAAACTGTGTTTCAATATGCAATTACATTCTTCTAATTAAAAAAATAATTTTTTACAAATTTTTCTCAAATTATCAATACCGAACATTTATCATTTATAATTTATTACAAACATGTTAACCTTTCCGGTCTGTTTAGAAATTAATGATCAAATTTTCATTAAACTTAATTTAAATGTAATATTGATAATTTAAAAAAAAAAAATGTATTTTTATTCCAATTGGAAGGATGTAATTGCATACTGAAACATAGTTTTTATTCCGAACAACTTTTCATTATAACAATTTTAGATATTGTGAAATATAAAGTTACTTTACTCCATCAGGGTAAAATTCATATCTTTTGATATACCTCGTATAAGATTAATAAAATTCAATATCTGATGGTTGTATCATGGGTTTTAGACCATGCAGAACTTTTCATGAAGAATAACTTTGTTTCGTAAAATCAATAATAAAAAAGTTTCCCATTTGTAGCCAACTTAAGCAGACTCACTGTATATTGAAAATGAATATGAATACAATATTCAGTAACAATTGAAATGAACTAAATATAATCCAGGCAATTCGATTCTGTGCATTCCTGCTGCTCGCTATAGAAGAGGATGCATTTTTCTTCACTCTCAAGAAATTTTGACGATATTGGAGAAACTCGAAAATCATTATACTAATTTCATGTGTATAGGTGTCTACCATAAGCTGTGTAGTCTCCGCTATAGGTACGTAGACGCCCCCGCTGGGAATGAATAATGCATATAGATTATATTGACAAGATGATGTAAAATGGTTGCAACGCATATTTGCCTATATTTAACCGTTCTAAAGGGAAATCAACTTTGACATTCAATTTTACCCTGGATTTTTCTCCGTGAGAGAATAGTTTAAGAAGGATCCCAAAAAAATTGAGAAACTTTTGGATCAATACTGATTTGGTGAACTTTTCTTCCTTTTTGCATTTCGGACACTTTAGTTTCACTTCACCTCCCAAAGTTTCTTTCGTAATGCACGATTCCAAACACTAGGATAATATAATTTAACCTGTATGTTGTGGTATCGATAAAGATTCCAGTATGGATCAAAGGTGACTGAACAGAGTAAGCACAAAATGTACATTTCAAAGTAGATTTGAGTTGAGCAACAAAATTATCCACAATATTACCTTATTTTTAACACTCAAGTATCTAGATACTCAGCTTCTGGAGATAACAATAACACGATATCGATGTCATTTGCATGCCGAATTGAAAAATACTCCTTATTATCTAATAATTATATTCGAAACATGCATGTATTGATATTTGGGAACCATTGAAACCTTCCATTAATTTAGAAAAAAAAAACATTTACTATAATAAACCCAATTACCGAGAAATGGCATGTTATGATTCATCATTTACCGCAATTTTTTGCCGCGTGGGTATGAACGTTCAAGCGGCGATTTTCTTGCAGTTCGCAAATCGCACAAAAATTGCGAATGTTCGCGAGGGTATAAACAAGCCTTAAAAGGGCAAACTGTAAGAGGAAACAAGTAATTTATGTAGTCATGAAAATATGAAAATATGACAACTCAAAGTTTAAAAACTTGAAACACATCCTTTTCGTATCTTGTAATTCAGTATTCGTAGGTAATCCCAGGTAGCACACTCATATTGGGACAGTATTGGTACAATATTATGAAAATATTGGCGAAATGTTAAAAAGTAATATTGGCGAGAAAGAAATGGGAACATTTGGCGATATTGGTCCAATATTGTTTGGTCGTTATAAAAATGATATTGGTGGGATATTCTGAAGTGATATTGGTACAATATCATTTGGATATATTGGTAGAATATTGATAGTAAACTATTTCATAAAAATGTGTAATAACTCTGAACTTCTACAATTACAGCTCTCCTAAAATAAATAAGTCAACAGAGTCTGCATTTTGGTCGTCATAACCACTGAGTGAACTTACTTGAAAACAAGTTCTGAAAAGTACTTTATATATTTCCTTAGGTTTCAGTTGATGTTTCATATCAAGAGCCCTCTAGTGATTTGTTATATACACAGGTTTTATTATAATTCATTTCAATATTGTTTTTGAATATTCGACCAATATTCAAATCAAAATATTGGTAATAGAATTTCTTTTTAATATTGTATCAATATAATTATTTCAATATTGGCATGACATTTTCGTTTAACATTTGATTAACATGGATGATTAAGATTTTTTGTAATATTCAATCAATGATCTATCAAACTAGGATATACAATATAGTTTTGTATACTCCTGGAATCAATATGAGAGGAATATAACATTGGTTATTACGATTTTTTAAATATCGGTGAAATAATATTCAACCAATGTACTATCAAACTGGGTGGGATATACAATATTGTTTTTTTCATTCCTAGACTCGATATGAGAGGAATATTGGGATTCCAATATTCATTCTAGATTTTGAAAACAATATATAGACAATATTGTTCTATCGACATTGCTAAAAATTATTCAATCAATATCGACCCAATATGGATTTGTTTAATATTGATTTCATTCCTGGGCTCGATATGAGAGGAATAGATAAGATGAGATAAATTTATTTAACTACGTAAATACAATTAAGTAATTTGTAGCAGGTCCAGGAAAATTAATATTTATATGATCCTGTGATATACATAACATCAATAACATGTACTATACTACTGCACACATTTTTTATTAAAATAAAATTATACTAGTACTCCTACTATTTTAGGTATTATTACGCATATCACTGACAGGTGTGTCCATATACTCCTGAACAGAATAGAACCCATTTTCTGAAAGACCAATTTAGTGAAGGATCTAAAAAAATTCCTAGAAGTTTTGTGAGTTCTTTGGTTTTTGTTGCCGGTGAGGAAAATGTTATGATTCGTTTTGCTTGCATTGAGTTTCAAACTGTTTGCTGCAAACCAACATTCAGCATTTTTTTCAGTAGCTTTATTTACTATTTTCTCGTTTATATTTTGATGGAAGATAGTGGTGTCATCTGCAAACATAATACAGGTTGAGTCAACTAGATGATAAAATAAGTCGTTTACGTATATGATAAATAGAAGGGGTCCCAGCACAGAGCCCTGCGGTACCCCATATTTCATTGCTACTGTTTCTGACGTGATACCATTGAAGCACACTGACTGTCGTCTATCCTTGAGATATGAATCAAAAAGAGCTAAGGGTATACCTCTGACACCGTAAAGGTTCAATTTTTCCAATAACAAATCGTGATTTACGCAATCAAATGCTTTTGTTAAGTCAAATAGTGTTAATGCAGATTTCCGACAGTCTTCATATCCTTCTACTATATTTTCAACTGCCTTAGTTATAGCTTTTATAGTGGAGGTGTTTTTCCGAAATCCAAACTGATTTTCATGTAGAAATTTGAATTTCTCAAAGTACATAGATAACCGATTTTTCAAAATTATCTCAAATATTTTTCCCAAAACGGGAATAAGAGAAATAGGTCTAAAATTATCTGGAAGATTAAAATCGCCAATTTTATGTATTGGAATAACTTTACTGTATTTGAACATTTCTGGAAAAACACCTGCACTAATAGGTACAGGTATTGAATAGATTTGTATTTTTTAAATTTTTGTGTTTATTCCAAAGATATCTGTGGAACTGGTGTCCTTCAAAGACTTCACCACCGTGATTACTTCATCCTCAACAACAGGTTCTAGAAAAAAACAAGCCCTGTGTCGTTGGTATACTTACAAATAACTCTGAAACATTAATATTTGTCATAGACAAAGTTCTTGTAATTTTTTCCGCTATGTGACCAAAAAATAGTGTTGAATATTGGGATTGCAATATTTATTCTAGATGTTGAAAACAATATATAGACAATATTCCGCAGTGGTCATGATGGTAAAGCGCTAGTCTATCAGTCAGAGGGACGTGGGTTCGATTCCCAGCAGGGTCACTTGGCTTGTGCTAGGAATCGCACGTTAAAAGGTAAGACCTCGTTAATCCTTAGCTCGCACAAGTTTCGACTTCTGAGGGCTGTCGTTCGTAGGGGGATGACAGCTGGTTAACGGAAAAAATAATTTTAAACAATTTTTCAATCGATATTTTTAAAAAGTATTCAACCAATAAAGACCCAATATTAAAGTGCCAATTAATTAACCCAAACGAATTACGGACTGTAATTACGAAAATCAGTCGACTCACAATAATTACTAATATACGAAAGATTAAATAAAAATGAAGGCTTCCAATCTTACTTTTCTCTATTGGGCGTCGGCGTAGTCCTTCCAGGTTACGATGGGCAGGCCTGCCAGAGCTTCTCAAGTATTTGACTTTTGACTTCAATGTTGCACACATAGGTATTAATATCATGCATAACACTGCACAGGTAATTGATAACAAATCAAAGCAAAGTAATTGGAGTTCCGAACTTGTTCACCAATAAATCGATTCTGCCTGATTTGTATCAGACTCATTGAGCGCGAGGCGCAAAAAAAACTTTCAACTTCATTTTTTACAGTACGCGATAAAAACCGCGAAAGAAGGAAATATATTATACTTTATCGTTGCCATTCAAATACGAGGTAACTGGATAATTAATAAAATTTTGAATATTTTACTAAATAACTTAAAACTAATATTGAGGACGAAACAGCCAATATATATTCAGAATTCGTCGAGCCGATATTTACCCAATATTGTTAATATGACATTATATTTTCAATATTCATTGGATCAATATAATTTTTACATTTACAACATATCCATATTGGCCCAATACGAAATCAAGATTCAGCCAATACGAGGTGATACCTGGGAAGTAAAGTAGTTGTATTCTGACAGATATTTTCCTCAATTTTTCCACTTTGTAGGATAGTGTGGAGTGAAAGGGTTTCGATTTCGTAGAAATCTTCTTTTTTATTTATATAAAACTGTTTGAATGAAAGTTCATAAAATGTCTTTAGCAGAATGAAACAAAGGGAACATTGGACAGACGTGACGATATCTAAAGACAAGAATATCTAAATAATGAATATTCAACGAAATTGAGCTTTCTTAAGAATTCTGTTCGAATATGTAGTTAAATATTCTGATACCCCACTCATTTTGTATTTCCTCAACTTCCGATCCTCTCACAACTCCCGAAAGTGCGATAATAACGTCAAACAAGATGAGATTATTACGCCAACTCAACCCCTTTTAGTTGTCGCTTTGAATAATATCGACTTTGACGTCAACTGGAATTTCCAAAGTTTGATGTAACAAGATCACAAGTACGAAGATGTATAATCCTATAGATAGATATTATGAATAAATCCTTCATACGCAACTAATGATACTGTACGCCTACAAAATTTCTGTAATTGCGATCATTCCCTTGTGTTTTTGTAGAGTTCTTGTTCTTATCTTTCATATGAAGTATAGGTTGAGAAACGATTTATGAAACTTCCTATCTCATTTTTGTTATCGAAGTTTTTAGGACTGTTTACTTGTTTGATCTATCAGGGTATTTTCATAAAAAAGATTATCTGAACTTTGAGAGTCCTCTAATTCTTACTATTATTGTCACCTTCTGAACTGCATAACTGAATCTAAAAAATGAAAGCTTGCATAGGCACTGTTTGCAAGCATTCAGCAATATGATATTATTATTTTTTGACATCAATCAAAAGAATACTTTGATATCATTTTTCAATGATGAATGAAAATTGACCATACATTTCATGGGATGATCAAACATGATACAGGGCTATTCAAATTCGAGTGCATGCATTGGAATCTATCTAGCGGTAAAGGATTTTGGAGTCGTATATATAGCAAAAAATGCTAGAAAAATACCCTAGGATCGTAAATGTCAGAGATATTTGAATATGTATGGTGTGGAAATTATTTGTTAGATATTTCGTTATAAATAATTGCCATACATTTCATTCAGAAATTGGTAGATTTTGATAACATTTTGAATGTAATCTCCTCATCAGCTGATGTACTATACGTTTGCTCAATTCCAGATTTTTAAAAACAAAAAATTAAAATTGTTATGCTTCTATCGAGGGTAGAACTCATTTGCTTAATTATTTTTTCATTCCTTGTTTTAATAAAAACTTCTTTAATATTCGATGGATATTGCGTTTTAAAAAGACTCATGATGGTAAATTGCGATCACTAAGTAATACTTAATTTTTTTAGCTATTCTCTGAAATTTAACGGGAAGTGTAAATGTCTACACCATCCATTTGTAATATCAACAAAATACTTGATTTTCAAAACAAACGATATAGCAAATTTTAAGAAAATAACAACAAAAAGTCTCCAAATCACTTACGCAATCATTTAACTTTTTTTGAAAACTGTTGAAATTTCCAATAATGAAACTTAATATTTAGAAAATATTGAGAAAGGCGAAAAAAAAAGAAAAAATCTATATCAATCTAATGGCGTGAAAGAAGGGGAGGGAAGGATGACATAGTGAATTTCATCAAGAAAAGCTGAGGCATTATTGAGTTATTCTGGTTAATTTCTTTTTGCACTTTCATCACCCTGTAACTCACTCAATACCTATCTTAGAGGATTTTTATTTGAACTTTCAACCGCATAATTCATATTTTCCACTGAGTACGCGAAGTGGTTTCACGCATCATTCCTTTGTAGAATATAGATATCATCACAGAAATTACATTTTTACATTTTCACCACTTTATTTTTCACCAAACTCTGAACCCAGCAGTGTTAGAAAAATCGATGGAAATGAAAAAAGTATTGTTTGTTTGAGAAATTTGGCAGTGATACCTCTAACACTCTGTGTATGTTCTTACCACTGTGAAAAGTTTCAGTCGAAACATCCTACTAATGATATATTCAGCCTGGTTTCATAGTATAGATACATTTTAATGAGAACACCAGTGCACCTGCTGATAATAATAATCACCTAATAATAAATTTCTGGCCGCATAACTTCCTTCCACCGACTCCGAACTAATTAATTGGTGCTACCACCAAGTGCACCGAATGCCACCATCGAAACACTTATCAAAAATATAGAGAATTTCATGAAAGCGCATTGTTCTGAAGTGTAGTGTTTGCAATTATGCAAATAAAACATGTGCAATTTCATTTCGTTAGACTCCGCAATAGTAAAAGGATGTCCGACCTAATAAAGAACTTTATAAACTTCAGAAATTCAGAAATTTTTGTTGCAATTGAAATAAAACTTATTGTTCAGGCAATTCGTTTTTTTTTGCCCTGTTTTAAAAATGTGGAATAATATGCAAGTTGCCCATCGAAAATAAAATAATCGACTTGATTAGTGTTCATTGTCATACTTGAAAGCAATAGTAGATATATTGAGTATTGAGAACAGTAAGGATGGTCTACTGGTTGATGACAAAGTTCGAATCTCCAATCAAGTAACACGATAGTATTTCCATCGCCGAACGGAGATTCTTTGTTTTCGATTAGTCTGGTCAGTACGGCAATGCTGCATTTGAAATATCAAATGTCAAATATGACAGAACAACAACAAAACATCTCTATTTGTTTTCGTCTTTGGCTTATTGGAGTGTTTTTTTGTGAATAGAGGGCAAATTCTTACATAATTTGTGTTAAACTATCGTTAGTTTTTATTATTAAGTAATTGGAAAAGAGAGAAATGAATGAATTCTGAAAAAACATGTTAATAAGAGCATCGGCTTTTCTCAAAATCCTGTGGAGATTATTCCATCATAATTTCAGGTCTCCATTCCATATTGGGTTTCCATTATTTCTATTTTATTGAACCTCAGTATTTCTGTTAACAACGTACGACACTGCCGTTGGTGGAAGATGTCCCTTACACACAAATTTTAATGCGTGTGCGGCGAGTTACTCATATAGGTTGTGTTATTTCATCGGAGGTTTGAATAGTATATTTTCGATCAAATGCGTTCAATGCAATTTATCAACATTAGTTAAACTTATGATAATTTGACTCGCTTTATGAAACTCGAAATATTAATTGCAGGATGATGAATTTGAGGACTGGCTCTTTGTCCAAACCTAGTCAGCATTGATGATTGGCAAAACTGCGACTAGTCTGCAGATACTAACCTGGTTTTATTGATTTCTGCTTGTTGTGACAGCATTGTGGGGTTAGTTCTTGTAGAAAAACTTTGTCACGTATTAGGCAGAGGTGATTCAGTAGTCGTATGAGGCAGTTGGATTATTTTCTCTTGATGATGGCCGACGAAACTCTGACTTATACTGTAGGAAATTTGCCAAAGGCTGGATTATTTATAATTAATTTTCATTTTATGACATGTTCATTCGCCAAGTAAGCCAATAAATCCATGTAAAATGGTGGTGATCCGTTGCGAGGCGGTTAGATGCCGGCCTTTGAAACTTCCGCTTGCATTCGGCCTTTGAAACTTCCGCTTGCATTCGGCCAGGTTCGATTCCTGGGAATGATATTTCATTTTCAATTTTGTGGGAGTCGATGGGCACCGGGTGGTGCTGGAGGTTTTCCGGGTTCTCCTACAGTTAAAAAGTAAGTCGCCCCGAAGCGCCGCTGCAAATAATAACAATAGCTGTTCTCTACCCGCACAGGCTATGCCTTTGGATACACTCTATGAGTTAGGGAGTATTATTATTAATATAATTGAAATATTCAACTGTTTCCCAGGATGAAATAATCACAAAAAATAGTTTCTTTGTCAAACTCAGTTCAAATGCAAAAAAAAGTTTTTTCAATGTGAGTAGGTGAAAACAAGAACTGTAATTAGGTTTTCAATTTCATTCGGGATTTCACAGACAACAACCAATTTTCAGTGTTGCAGCCGTTGGATTGTAATAATGATATCTATAAATTTTACAATTTATTACGAAAATTAATATAATTTGCTTTTTAATTGAAAACGCAATTTCCATTAACAAATCGACCATATTCATAAAATGAGACATCACTGAAAACATTTATTAAAAATTTCAGGAGTGAATATCGAGTGAATATGGCAAATGTAAATTATATGTTCCGCTCTTCCCAACAGAATTGACGTGTTTGAAAAATATTTTCAAAATCCTGGGTATTAATTAATTAATTAATTCGGCCAGAAACGCTCAGAGAAGATGTCGCCTATATGTAGGAGAAGCTGGTAGACATTTTGAACACCTTCTCTGAAGAAATACATTTCTTTGTTTGTTCTTTATCATCATTATAATTATTGTTGGAGATTCATTTATAAGTAGTCAATATAGTATACATTGTTATCAGTTTTATTGAAACTATGAGTTTTAATTACTGCTGTGAAAAGCTTTCTCAACATTTGATAGCAACTACTGAACAATATCTTTCTGTTTGATAGCCGCGTCGTCCAAAGCCTACTTGTTCAAAGTGTGCGTTTCAAAGTCTACATGAAAGAACCTATAGTGCATTCATATTTCAAATACGGACAATGTCAACAAAATCACGTGAACGCCAAACTAGAACAGAGACGCATTAAGCTTATTAACCAATTGAAATGAATTTAACATCATCCAAAACCAACCAAGAACTTTACACCAAAACAAATATTTGAAATAAATAATCAATTTTTTATTCAAATCCTGTAATCAAAAGTGTAATGAAATAATGTGATAAAAAACACCAAAATAAGTCACCGCTGCATCCTCAGACAAAACGCAGCTTTAAAAAATTGTTATGCAGCCAAGCTGAATACATCTCTGCAAAAACATTTCATTTGGTGTCGTGTCAGGTTGATGTTCTATCGACCAATAGCGTTACGAGAATTGGCGATCACGAGGTGGACATGCTGCCAGCATACATTGATCACTGTTTACATGAAGCGTATTTGAAATATGAAATCATTATAGAAGCTCTGTATTTCAAAGATGACTAGCAAAACATTTTTGGAAAGGTAATTTTAAGCTCTATCGAAATATGCAGGAATATGCAGGGTATCTCATTTGAAAAACACATTTTTCCATCAATAACTATGGATATCTTATTTGAAAAAATAAGTTACTTACACCATTGAATTCTACGTAAAAAAGTGCCCTGGAAATATTTTTATAGAAACAAGAAATTTTTTACAGGAAAAAGTTACAGCCACTTTTCGAAAACGTAGGTTTTCGAAAAACATGCCTTATCTCAAAAACGATTATAGATACTGATATGCGTTTTTCACTATTAGGTTTGTCATAAAATTTGACCCTCAGACGCAGCCATGCACCAGTATTCAACTACCTAGTTTGGAAACAGAACTTCAATTTGGCCCACTTTGTACAAGTCTTTCGAAGACTTCTGAAGGTTGCTCGTAAGAGTGTGCCCGGTCGACAATAATAACAATTTTATTTAAATACGTCGTTTTTATTTATTTAAATGTCATCAATTTTAACCTATAGGTACATGAGTTTATTCATATGCATAAGTTTTATTACATGTTCTAAATCAAATAAATTGATCCTAAAAAACGAATATCTATAAATGTATCCATAAGAATCAACAAACTGAGAAATTCGTTTGTAATTAAGTGCATAGGTGTAGTTGTATACTTTTTGACAAGTTTTCCGTAGTTTTTAGATATCTAGATTTTCTCTGAGTTTCAAACACCTAGGGACAATTATAATTCTAAAATAGATGATAATCATGATACAAATGTGGAAAGTGGATGTTTAAAATACGGGTCTAGCGAGTTCTGAAATGCACATACTAGTATTTTAAACACACTCTTCACATGTGTATCAAACAATCTTTCTTGACCCGAACGTATAATTTGAAAAATAAAATGGCAAAATTTCAACATATCACACACCTGGTATATATCGGTAAAATTGAAGAATAAGAGCTACAATTTGAGCATATTGACATGACGAAGTGAACTTACGGTCTGACTGGAAGTAACTTTCTTATTTTTATTGACAACCCCTTCATTTTTTTCAAGTTATTCAGCATTCAATTCCTTTTTTCATGACATATCACAAGTTGATATCTAACTAGAAACTAGATAGGCGAAAATACTCATTGAAATTCACTGAGTATGCCGTGGAATCAAAATGAAATTAAAAAAATTGAAAAGTTATTCATGGAAACCATACGTTCATTTGCTACTACTATATTTCATTCGAGATTTATTCATTAAACAGGTGGGTGTATATTACTAGTAACATCTTACCTGTTTATACCTGCCAACCCAATAGTTATGACAGGACAAAAATAAACAACCCATCGTTCATATATTGTCTAGTCTTCATACTTTCGATTGGTATAAAATTTGTTCGGTCCACAAATAAGTGAAATTTTCAAAGAAAAGAGATATTTTTGAATTTTTAATTAATCATAGTCTGGTCAAGAATTTCTACCTGAATAACGTGACAAAAAAGGTTGCCGTTCAAAATAATAAAGTTGATGTTACTTCTGGTCAGAAGTTAACTTCGCCATGTCATTAAATTCAAATTCTAGCTCTTATATCATTTGATCGATGCTCCAAATTTCACAAGACTAGATACCTCATACAATAACTGAGATATTATTCCGTGAGCTATAATTGCTTAGCCACCCGGTATATCGATGATATCAATGAATATTATGAATAATTCGATATAGAAGGAGCGAAATTAACAATGAATAAACTTTTACCAGAAAAAATTCAAACACTATACGATGCTGATCCTTTGAATATCAATAATTTTGTTCCATTCGATTATTTTTCGCATGAGTGCGAAAATTGGTTACTTATCTCACTGGTATGTAAAACTGATGTTTTGTTCATTCAAATTGCCACTGAAAAATAGGACTTGTTAGTTCTGTGTCAAAAAATAATTAATCATTTCAATCATACAAAATTTGTAGATTCTACAAGCCACGCCGTGAAATCTTCCTTTGGTTAAACTTATATTTTTCAATACATTGAATTGTGATGATTATCAGTAACAGTCCATCCTCTAATATATCGGGAACACAGAAGTTCAGACGCACTCTTATGAGCGCATCTCTCCTCTTTCTCAAACCCTTTCTCTCTCGCTATTGTTGAAATGTCGATCTAAATTCACTTTATTCCTGCCATCATATCCACACATACCGACTGCTACGTCCTTTTGTCCTATGCCACCACATTAATTTAATTTTTGTAGACAAATATCACTGCATTTGCAGAAACAATGCCTGAGCGCTCTTCAAAAGTCCAGTGCTCAATCACATTAACAATTTCTCTTGTTTCCCGCTCTGCTTTCAGCGCGGAAGTTTTATTTGTTCGACATGTGGCTGTGACAAATTTTTGAGGTGGGTGGATAACGAATGCATTCAATGGTGGTCAGCTGTTTGGGTAATGGATTTATGAGAATTGCGGTAATCAGATTGGCTGGTTGGGTAACGAATAGACTTGTTGAAGGAATGTGAGGTAGTTTGGGATTGTTTTGGAGGAGCCGATTGCTCTCCATTCAACTCACACGATTCAGAAATACACTTATACGTTTCGTTTAAGGCATATCCACTCCAATATCCTTGAGATATCAGAAAATCCACCACAGTTGTGTTACGTCCAGTTATGGACTAATTAATTTTTGAGAATGTTGGTTTCTTTATCGATGTTCTTCTTTTAACCCATTCATTTCCGTTGTACTCATCTGAGAACAGGATGAAAATCAGCATATTAGAGCCATCTGTAGGCGAATTTTCAATATTAAACACTACCGACATTTTCTCTATGCAGTTTTTTACGAAATAATATGAATGACAAACACATATGCTCCAGATGTTGTGATCTGAGAAATTATTTCGAAAACTGCGCGCCAGAAAGTAAACACCAACTATACAAGGGGGTTAGTAATATTCAGTTTACATATTTTTTGTACATTTTGGTTGTTATTATTATATATTGTTGGTTTGTCTATGTTTGTTGGATGAGCTTAGAAATAATTTGCAGAAAATAATTTCTTTATTTAGAGTTATAAACCATCTTAAATTCGAGTAGTACTCATTTGAGTAAACCGGGATCTTTTTTTGGATGCTTAGGGGAAATATTTGTTCGATACTACAGTAGTACATTTTTATTTACGAATGAGTTTCGATTCATCATGGCTGAATCATCAACTTTCCACGAACGTATTTTTCGGGAAAGTATGTTTGAATTTGGCTACAACTGTAGATGACGTCATCTCCTCCAGACGAAGAAATACCGATGATATGGTTAATATTCCTACAGCAGACGTCGACCTACAAACAGACGAGGGAGATATTGAAGACACGTGTATTCAAGTGGAAGAGGCAATTTTCCTCAACGATATTCCTGCCAGCAGAAACGTTGATCCACGAGCCAAGAGGAAAAATCTTTGCCTACCAAAATGGACCAAGAATAATACGAATATTGACATACCAGGAATTACAGGAAGTTTTGCACGTTTATAGTCCGTGAAAAGTGAACTAGAGAGTCTAAATCCTGTGGAAGTTTTTGAGAAACTGATGGACGAAGGAGTCTCGTCGAACGCACACAAAAAAATTATGCATTTTTTTAAACAGTTTTATAATATATTTTACTTGAGAACTGATGTCTTCAGATGTCTTCAGATACATGTATATATCTTATGTATTAAAGTTTTTGGACTGTTACTTTCTGATATTAATTTATTACAAATGAAGTTTTTGAATTGATTTTGTAAAAATTTATTTAAAAAAAACATTGTGGGATCTAACGGGTTAACTAGCATGGAACCTAGAAATTGTTCTCAGCTGATGAGAACAGAATATTTGAAGATAATTATGAGTATTAAAAAATGTAAGAAATGTTTTCGCGAATGCAATAGTATATTGTATAACGCGCAAAATGAGCATTCCGTGTAAGTTTAACACTATACTTTTTCTGTAGCTATAACATATAATAGCGAAATGATTTTACAACAGAATTGTCAACTTTATATTTAATTATATTAAAATTCTCAAATTATTATTTGAAGCATCTGGGAAGTAGATGGCAGGTTTTCAGAATCATTGATAGAATGCAGTATTTTACTGGTGATATCAAAATTAATTTTCGTAGACTCGACAATATAACTTTCTGCTAGAGTGGTTGATTTCCAACCTCCATGACATTCCATGGGAGACGCGATAAATTGTAAAATAAGAACACAATGACTTCATTGTGTTATCACGTAAGGAAATGAAATTGAAGACATAAAGTGTGCCTCATTGTTCAATCAAAAATAGTTAGGAAAGAGCAGTATTGTGTTATGGCCGTAGAAAAAAGAATGAAGTATGAGTAGCAAAGAGATTATCGGGGGTGAAACCACGAGTGCTTGCTACAATATTGTCGGAAGTAGTTCTGTCAGAAATCATCGAGATCGAATTGCTTGTAAGTAACACTAGGTTAGGTTAGGTTTAAAATGAGCGGGTCTGCTCGGCCTTCCACTGCAACCCGTAAGGATCTATTGTGGCTGATATGAATTCATATTCCACCAAATTAAACCTGTTCGTTTATTCCATGTACGATGTGTCAGGTCCGAGGGAGAGAGTGAAACTCTGCCAAACATCGAAAACCACATCCGGTCCGCGGCGGGGCAAGCACAAAGTATGTGCTCTGCTGTTTCATCACCTTCAAGACAGAGACGATATGTTGTTTCCCCGAACAGTTTTGGTCTTGTCATTTGATGATTTGAACGACAGAGGCCTGTGCCATGCTAGAGTCTAACAGTGTTTTGGTCAAACTCTTCGAGGAATGTATGAATGCCTTGAAATGAGCCAATTCTGTAGGTTTTGCCAGGAGTTTAATACTTTTCTTGCTGTCCAGGTGTTCTGTATATGTATATTTGGCAAAACTTGGTGAGATACCTATGGCAGGTTCTGGTCCAATGAATCTACTTGCGGCATCTTGCAAGAATGTTCTCCGTTTCGTTACCCTTCATGCCGGAGTGGCCAGGAATACAGACCAGAGTTGAGTCTTTAGACGTTGATCGATACGAGCCAAGTGCTTTCAAATCCACTTGACTGTTCGAGAAAGTGTTGATTGATCTTTGAGTGAAGTTGGTTTCTTCCAGTCTCTCTACACATAGATTGATCGCAAGAATTTCTGTCTGGAATACTGTCGCATATAATCCTAGACAGGTTGATATTTCTGTTCTAGGTATACGACTGTATACACCTGCACCAGAACCTGAGGGTGTTTTTGAATCATCCGGGAACCACAGTATTCTGCTTTCAGTAGATTCTCTTCTTGGAGAACCCAGTCGTTTCTCTTCGAAACTAGAACAGTATAAGGCAGGTCAAAATTTACTGTTGGAGGCATTATATCAGAGGCCATTCCCAGAATGCTGTGACTTTCAGTCTCAATCAACAGTTTGCTACGCTCTGTATAAGTCTGTTGCATGCAATTGGCAATATGAATGATTTTGCAGGTTATTCATCTAGCTTCTCTCTCCAGGAAGATGTGGAGAGGAGGTAAGTCCAGTGGGATTTCCATAGCTGCAAACGGTGTGGTGCTAATGACATCAGTGATCGCCAGACAAGCCACCAGGCAATGGCACTGTAAGTGATCATCGGTCTAACAACCATCACATATATCCAGTGGATTTGATTGGTACCTAGGCCCCAAGATTTTCCACAAATCCTCCTACAAGTCCCTAAGGACATTTTGGCTTTGTGAAGAACCTTTTCCAAATGAGCGAAGTTTTTTTATAAACCTTAGATATTTCACCTTAGATATTTTACTTCTGCTGCAAATGGAATAATCTTGCCATTAATAGAAAGTGGAGTTAGATCTTCCAGATTCCTTTTTTTGGTGAAGGGTACTATCACAGTTTTGCTAGAGTTGACATACATCTGTTCCCTATGAGCACCAACTGTGAACGTCGTCCAACGTTCTTTGGAGGATATTCTAACACTAACGTTAATGCAGTTTTTTCCTGCACGGATGAAATAGGTAGTCATTTCAAATAAATTTTTTACAAAATCACAGAAAAGATTTTTCTTCATTGTTTATGATGATCTTACCATGTAGTGATTTATTGAAAATACATCAAAATGATGTAACGAACTAAAAATTACAGACCATGTGCAGTTTTGTAATATGCGGGAACCACTGAATCAACGATCAATCGTAGGAACTGAACATCGATACATCATGGATGGATAGTCAAAATATAGGCGTTTGATTCAGTAGTACATCTTTGATGGTTGGCGAACAAAAAAATTATATGAATCTTTATGAATTGCTCTGAAATTACCCAGGTGTGATTTCACGAGATACATCAGTTCACCATTTTATTTTTCGTTATTGGAGCAAATGCATGATGCTTGCATATGCGTCGCTCATGCTTCCTAATCACATTAGCGGTTTTTCTGCTCTCCGTTTGGGACAGAGCTAGATGTCAGTCTCTTCTGAAAGAACATTGTGAGTTCCGCGTTCATCCGTGCCAATTGTAGCAGTTTCAGGGGCTTGCGGGTCATGTATTCTATTCGTCGTTGCTCAGTGCTCTAGTAGCAATGCAGAATTTCGTTCCGAAAATCATCCGTCCTTTGGCAATCCATCGTTCCGGGCATCACCATCTTGCCTTCGACCGCTAATCCAATGGCGTCGGTTGTTGAAGCTTGTTTCTCCGTTAGGGCAATACTCGATGCATGCAAACCGATCAATGCTAACGTTCGATAAGTTTTTCAAATACTTTATTTCTAACGGTTGTTACCGATTTTGACCAAATAACCTTGATGTTTTGATTGCTGACTATTTGAAACTATTCAAAAATAAAATCTCAAGCCAAAGGCAAAATATACACTGTAATTAATTATCCATCAATAGTTATTTGTATTACAGTAATGCTTGAGGCAGAGTTCGGAGGCCAATCTACAAACAGCCACTCTCGCATCCGTGGAATAGTTAATTGTGTCCGAGAATCATGTACCCCTATATGAAGATGAAGTGAGTTGAGGACAATGTCTTTTTGCATTCGTCAGGGTACGGAGAATGCCGAGGGCCGTTGAACTTGGCCTATGAATATTTACAAGTATAACGTCCCCATTGAAATTGTTTCAGTTTTGGCCATTTCCACGATTTCGCAACTCTGCGTTGAAGTGTACCATGCACATCCTATCATTCGGATTTCGAGAAAAGTCTATTCCTTTGGGATATCTGCCGCACATTCTTCTCGACAATCTTGAATTTGAGACCCGGTCAATATTGAAATATACGGATTTGCATGTTTATGAAAATATTTTATTCAATACCGTGTTCTGGGAAATGTCGCTCCAGATAGAAACCGAAAAGTTTGCGGTTCACATAAAGGGATATATCTATCGAATGTGTACTTTCCAGTCAGTTGTATATCTCGGTCCTCTCGAGACTTCACTCCAGATCGTGATTTATTAGAAGTAGACTCCTTAATGTTGGGAGAACATCCGAAGTGACGTTTTTTCCATATTTACACTATAGAAGCTGTACGAAGTATATATTTATAAATGTTAGGGGCATTCATAGCCTATATCTAAGAAACTAAGAATTTGGAAGCGGATAGAATAATTTTCACTAAATTGAATACCGTCTCTGGCCAACCATCCTATAAAGTAGAAAATGAGATTGTTGTAGTAATGGTAATGGAGAGGCTGCAGCCAAGTGAGTTAGCCCACATGGGCCGTTTTTGCCATACTTTGCTCTCCTCATCTATAGTGTTCTTTCTGCATACCGGTGTGAAGTTAGCGGCCAAGCGATCAGTGGCGTCCGGTAAAAAAAAAATCAAATATGTTCAAAAGATCAACTAATTTGTATGTTTCGATGATATAGAAGACACTATATAATACACTTGCTGATTTGTGATGATAAGTGGTGCTGATGAATGGCATTTATGGGTTGGTTAACAAAAGTCAACAGATCATGAAATTTAGTAATTATCCACTATGAATATTTAGCCAAATTGGTTTTTGGTGCAGATACTTTCAGATGATTCAAGAATAATACACAGTGCAGCTTTCAATAGTCTCACCCCCCTATTAACTCTATAAACATAAAAAAACTGTTTGGAGGGTATTACTACTCTTTGAAATAAAACACATTGTGATGATTGATTGATAGCTGATGCGCGGGGCCACATGAACAAAAAATAAATAGCATGGGTGGTCATGTGTCACATCGTTAAAAAGATAATTCAATTCTTTTTTCAACCACTAACATTTTTTAGATTTCCGTGACACTTGACTGCTGCAGGTGATTCAACATTGGAACCAGTCCCGTAGTATCCCATACGAGGTCCCTTCTTGACTTCCACTGACGAGCGGTTTTTCCCGCATACCTCTGTAATATATGAGTGTGTATATGTTGAGTGTCATGAAAAACACGTGTGTTTTGGTGGTCGGTATATGGTTAGTTAGGGCCCATGGGTCGCTACTCTGCAGCGCTCCAGATACCATTCGAGACCGCTTCAGTTTCATTAGCTGCAGTAACCAATCGTGATGTTGCCCAGGGTCCACTAGGAAGAGGTGAGAGTAGCGTCAAGGTGTCCGATCTTCAGGCTCCCCCCTGAACCCAAGAAAATGAGATATACTAAAAGTTATTGATTTCAATCTTTATTCAATACCAATGAAGTCCCCCATTCCCATGCTCGGTATTACCATCAGCAGGACCCGTTCATGATGCTTTGCTTGCCAGCAAGCTTACTTCTCTGGAACACCACAGAAAGATATCTATTTCATAGATATTTTCATAGACGGTGCTTTCCTGCAATATCATCATTCGTTTCACCGTTAGAAATTGTTGCGTCCGCAATCTGTATCTCTTAAATGTCTTTAGTTTCTGCTTGTTACTTTGGAATGAAAATAATTTTCTTTACCTTCAGTCAGAAAACTATCTCTTATCAATAAATGTTAAAATTGAAACAAAGTTATTACAAGAGGTATTCTACAGTAAGGTGAATATAATAAACCCTATACAAACATAACATTCTACCC
The DNA here is from genome assembly GCA_958502065.1 of Chrysolina americana. Lineage (NCBI taxonomy): Eukaryota > Metazoa > Arthropoda > Insecta > Coleoptera > Chrysomelidae > Chrysolina > Chrysolina americana. The sequence goes on along the minus strand of OY293417.1, from coordinate 47,846,691 downwards.
ACATTCATTTATTTTTCAGCAATCCGTCTTTACAATTATCTAGAAGACTTTATTTTCTGATTGGTCTGCGAAATGACCCATTCTTTGTCTTGATACTCTGACACGTCCATCTTTTCCGGGAAATTACGATGTATTTCAACCATACATTTCTTGGAGATTGGTCATCTACAATGATAACTATTTCATTTTGGTTCAAAGGTATGTTGTCATAATACTTGCTCATAGAGTGGATTATTGGTAAATATTCTTGGATCCATCTCTTCCAAAACTTATTTGCTAGATCTTGGGATTTTTGTCATTACTTCATGAGAAAATTTCCAGATATCAGTCCATTTCTCAAAGTATTGGGGTCAGCGTCATAAAAAGGTCTGAGTAGAAAGTGATGAGGAGTCAAAGCTTCATCGTCTTCACGATCTAACGATACTGTGGTCTATGGTTGATGATTTAGTATATTTTTCACTTCTGTAATATAGTATGCAGATAGGACTTTTTCACTCGGCGCCTGCTCTTTCAGTATAGTTTCAATAGATGTCATGTTTTCAAATGCCCTCCATATGTGACCACTTTGTAGAGTTGAAATTCCATTTGATGACTTTCAAACATAATTTGGACATGAATTTATTTTTGATAAAATTTTCCATTTTGTTTTTTAATTCACTATTAGCTCCTCGTGGTTTAGTTCCATTATCGCTGAATATTTCTGAAGGGTGACCTCTTTTGGCAGGCATGCGTTGAATGGCCAATTTGGTAAGAGGCCTATTCTGTAATGCATAACTATATCGTTAGTAAACGATAATCGGTAATTAACGATATTTGCGATTCTGTAGCTGAATATCGTTATCGTTTTATCGTTATTCTACGATAAAATTTATCGTTTGTATACGACGTCGATGGAGGTGTCTTTATATTGTCGTTGGTGGATATCAAACATGAAACATGATTTAATTCACAGAACATATTGGTATAGGTGATTATTTGAAATTTGAATTAGAATCTAAATATTTGGAAAGAGTAAAGAAAGAGTGGTTAGCACATATTTTGGGATATTTCAAAGTGGTGCGATTGTTTATCAAAAAATTAATAAGGACAATTAGGAGAGATAGTGAGAAAAGAGATATTGCGCAAGTGGAATACATGAATACTACGATATTCTCAGCTCTCATTACATGAACGTTCAAAAATATTCCATAAAACTATTTTTGACAAAATCGACAGCGACTCAGAATACTGAGGGACACAAGCAACCCGTTTGAGTTACTAGATATTCTTTTTCGGCAAATGTACAGATTGAATGAAGGTGTGTTCATGCTGCCAACACAGAGAAACACAAGAACAGCTCGTGTTATCAGGGTGAGATGATAATAGATACATATTGAGTGTGTCATTTGTATGTTCACAGTTTTTAGCACATTATTATTTCTGACGCATGGAAGCTACCAGAAGCCTGTAGGATCTGACAGACACAACAGTTCATCTCAACCGAATGTCAGTATAGATCTGTTCATTAGGTTGTTGATATTACAGTGAATAATCTTGCACAGAGCGTATGTGAAATTTGCACAGACTGCTGATGAAATATTTCACACAAATTATGAGTATGTAGTTTAATAACAACAAATAATTGATGAATTTACACATTCTTTATAAAACATGAGATACCAGAAATCATAGGATGTATAGATTGCACCCACATAAAAATTGTTCCAACTAGTTTTCAGAATTATTAGTTCCCATTTCTGTGAGAAATGCCTCAAACTGGCTCCTAGTCGTCTCCAGACCCCGCTGCTCCTTTGTTATCGGTTTGGCAGTAGTCATAGTGAAGTCTGGATGAAAACAATCATTATTTATTACAGATTATATTAAATTGTTTATAATTATACGAAAAAATTACAGATGTATGAACAAATATTGTATTCAAACTGTAACATCTCATTCTGCTAAGACAGGAAGACAGCACTCTGAGAGCAGACAACTTTGTTCAAACGCGCGCATACAAGTTTCGACAAACGTTTTTGGGTCACAAAACATTAAACTTCAAGTAGCAACATTTACCAAATCCATTTAATACTATGTTACCAGATTTTCTTCTAACGACAGCGATACTGAATGTATTTTAAGAATTTATCGTTAGGAATGTCGTTGGCGAAAATATCGTTAGCGCAACGATATCGTATTCTATCGACAATTTACTGAATAAGCGATGTTAGAGAGTTTGCCAGTTCCAAATATATCGCACGTACAGTGAGACATGTACTTGGTCGTTCATATGGCGTTATTCTTTGTATTGTTAATTTTAACACTAGAGAAATTGTACTTTGGAAATTCTCGACATACACTTCCAACTAAATTACTCAATCCAGATATAAAATATTTTTATCAAATTTCATTCATCACAGTGGATTGTCCTTGATATTTGAATTTATAATGATGAGACTCTACCAATATTTTTTTAGTCTATGTCACAGGATTTTTCCTCAAATCTATCAATGTCTTCGGCAAATCTAACTGCTACTTTTAAAACTCTTTTTTCATTAAAATATGGAGAAAGTTTTTTTAATTTAATACTTGTTACATTTTTATTTTTCCGAATTAAATTTATTTATTCTGCAATACAAAGTGCTTGGGTATTCTTTCATCAAAACTCACTTATTTGGATTTATCGATTTCATCCACTGTCAACTCCCCCACTGGATTACTAAATTTTCTTTGGCTGCTTTGGCATCTCCTGATGACACGAAGAACCAAAGGCTTGGCACTCACAAGTCGAATGTAGGAAGAAAATATTTCTACTTTTGTTAACGATGAGTCCAGAGTCATTCATACTGTCACGCCAACGAATTCTTTCTTGATTTCCTCTTCGCATTTCGACAATTCGTTTCTTTGTTATGACCAGTATGTAACATCAAGATAAAGACACTCAGGGCCTGCCCACCACCTAGATTTAGATTTGAATATTTTGTTTGGTCTCGTAGCTTCATCGACTACATTGAAATTTGTTGGAATCCATCGCCATGATGAACTGTCTGTATATTCTAGAATGCTAAAAAAAAATGTTTTTATTTCCTTATAACAGACTTTATCCAACACAAAACAACTGTTGAATCGATCCAGAATATAAAGTCGCTGATTTTTATTTCTGCAGCCATTCTTTTACATACGTAGTCAATTTACACCCCATCACTGCTGTCTGAAACTCTAACTTAGGTACAGTGAAGATTGTTAACAATTATTACACAAGTGATGGTAATGTTTTGGTAATTTTAACTAGTTACACGAATCTTTGTGAAACAAATTTGTCATGCATATATTCTTCAATGTAAATTTTGAAGTTTGAATTTCCTCTCTATTTATCAATCATGATAAATTTACAGATATTAAATGCCAACACCATAGATCATTATAATTTTGTAATGGAAAAACTCACTGTCACAGACTCACTGCCTACTAGCGACAGCAGTATACCATTATGTGGCAGAAAAATCACCTTCAGCAAAATTGTTTCCGCTGCCGTAGGGTTTCAATGTGCTGCTTCTATCCGAAAATTTGTTATACTAATTGTGCTGTATTCACATAGTATAAGTTTGTTGATAACAACAGTTGTCAGTGTCAAATTATACTTTTGTAATTTTGTATACATCCTTCTGGTTTGTACATTAAAAACTCTAATAGCACAGTTTTCCTCAGTTTATTTCCATTTTTCAAAATATAAATAATAAATATAAAATAAAACTAATATTCAAATACCAGCTTATTTTTGCAACGAAACGAGGGATGACTCCAGATAGTTAATGCATGGTAAAGTTTATATATATAAAATTCTGAGAGGCTACAAGAAAATGTTTAAAACATCTCGAAAACTGTATGTTTTAGACAGGAGAAGCACTCTTATAATCTCGTATGGATTTCAAATGAGAAATGGGTGAGTATCTCATTTGAATTAAGAAAGTTGATATTTACTTTCGTTTCAAACGAAAATTGAGATTGTATAAAAATATTTTGGATGCATCCGAGATATCATGAAAACTGAAGATATTTAATTTCATCAAGAAATTCCAGGAATTGACGTAGATCGATCAAGCATGTAGTGAATCGTCCTTCAGCTTATGCGAAATTGTATCGAATACCTTGTGATAATCAATCCACGCCATTGGATACCACAGGAAATACTATGCAATGCATTTGTCTCCAAATAACAAGCAACCACCTTCTAATTCAGTCAAATTGTGTTTGTACGTACCACGTAAATTGTGGGGTTCATTATTTCCATTCTTAATCATTTTGGATCCGAATGTAACATTTGTTAACAACATTTCGTGACGTAACATTGAAAAAAAATGGAAAAGAGGAAAAAATAATGTTTTTGTGGATTTTTATATATATCTCGAAAATTTTTAACTGTAACCACTCTTTTCAAAACAAATTTACATAAAGTACAAATAAATATTCCTAGTAAACAACTGAAATTAGGGTATGAGTAATGAAAACCCACCCTTACTTGATATTTTGTACAAAGCAAAAGAAACGGAAGAATACCAAGACAACTTCTGATGTTTTGTAATTTTCCTTTTTATTCAAGAAATAGAAAATACCCAAAACACTGAAACAATTCAATTCATTAGATTCAATTATAATAGGTAAAGATTATAGGTAGGTATTCTACAACACAGATAACATTTAAGATACCAGAGATTGGAAAAAAATTCATTAATTAACAATAGTATAACTTTTTGAAAAATTCACTTATTATTTTTTTTTCTAATGGGGATTCATTCATTTGAGTGTCTAGATGATACCATGATTTATTCAAATTTTAAAAATTAAATTTGTTACTGAAAAAATTATTTTATATGGTACACTGTCTTTAGCGATAGGGCGCCTATGACGTTACGGCTTGGCGGAGCCCTAGTTTCAGAGTTGAATCAAAATTATAAATAATAGAAATAAAGTTCCGGGAGTCAAAACTTTTTTCTTAGAAATTTCCTCCCCTTTAAGAATCTTTTGTCAAAATTCCTTAAATGTTAATAATCTTTGAGTTATTAACAAAAAACGAAATACCATCTTTTTTCATCTTATTTTGTTAATAACAATTGCAATTTTTCATGAGCTAGACGTCATTCCGAATTGAAGGAACCATCGCTCATATTTTTAGGTGCTTTATCAAGAATTAACACGTTTTTGAATTTGTTAATCAGACTATTTGTACGAGTACTCCAATGCTTCATAGTGGTATCGAAGCCATCGTTCTGTATATACATGGTGTCAATTTGAAAACTTCCCACCCTCAATATCTTCCTTCCAGTAAATATATAGAATATATATATATATATATAGAAATCGAAAAATCAGGGCAATTTTATTTTCAAGGGAGACACTTTCAAGGAATACTTCTAGCCCTCGTGGTTCAACCCCCTAAGAGGGGTAGATGGGGGGTCAAGTGGCATATCATTTGATTGGCGTTCAATTATTTTTCCAATGATACCCTGACTTTATTTTTTGTTGACCAGTTTCCGAAAAATAGCGTTCTAAACTAACAGAAGTAATTATTATAACTTGCCTATACTGAGATGCATGGTTTGACCAGAACTGGTTAGAATATTAGGTGATACCGTTCCAACCCGTCATTAGGGGTATCATTAGCCACTAGCTCCAAAAAATTTACGTCAAAAAGTAGTCTAATAGTAAAACGTAGATGGTAGTGAAGATGTGTTCATTAAATCTAACTGCAATATGTAACTTCCGATCAAGATTGCAAATGAACTATAGAAGCTCGTCATCTCAGAGATTCGATAACGTCAGGAACGATTTGCCACATTCACTTAAACGCCGGCATTCAGATCTGAGATCAAATAATTGTACAAACGTTCAAAAGTGCTCTTCCCCTCGACATCCGAAAGCTTCAGCTTCAACTTCAAAATAAATACATTTCAGTAGAAAAGAATCCTGCACTTTAGTGTGATTGACTCCGGCCTAACGTATCTTACTTTCCCACTTACGATTGGCATTTGGGGAATCCCAAGGGAGTAAAACCACCGCTACGGGAAAACAGAAATGTCTACATTTCTATCCGATGTTTGCCTGGGAGTTTCATTGTATACTTTTTGTTCCATCATTCTTATTCGATAAAATGGGATTGAATTGGCGTCAAACTAAAGTGTTGGTGTCTTATGAACATCAGTTATTTTGAAAAAACAAATGTGAACAGTCTATGATAATTTACATCAAGCAGGGTCTTATATTTTCAAATATAATACAAAATGTCGAAACAAAGAGCTTTGAATGGATTGAATAAACTTTCTGGTTGAAGTCTTAATAATTCAAAAAGGAAAATCTGTTGGACTGCTGCACATTATCTTTTCTATAGCAATTGATTATAAGTTTACGTTTTCTACCATGAAGTACTTCAGAATTGAAAATCACGTTCCAATGTGCAATGGATCAAAGGTTTTATCTGCTCCTCAATGTACTGAATTTGTTCGTTCGTAAAGTCTGTTGTTTCATGTACAAAACAAATGCGGATTAGTCTGCAAAATCTGGTAAAGGAGGTTGTGGCCTATAGATCGCTCCCTTGCGTTAACACTAGCAACTGGTTTAGTACACAGGAGTTCTGAAATATATTGGCGTCACTTTAACTCATGTTCTGAAGTTTTAGTTTGAATTGTGATTGCTGAGAGCCATCATACAACCCCATTTGAAAGTTTAATTGTAGGATGTGCCTAGCTCCTCAATCTATATAAATGTTTCAGTAATTGTAATCTTAATTTCGCATCCTCAAGTAATTGATAGCAAGGTAATACAGTATTATTTTCTTCATTTATCTCATAACTTTTAGTTGACTCTACATTAATAAAAATAGTCAATACTTCATAAGCGTATTGTTACCTAATCTCTCATAGCTAGACAATGACATTTTCTTTTTTTATATCGTGTTACTCTTGTTGCGATTTTTGTGCGTGTGACACATGATATTCAAGTAGTCGATTTCTCAAATTTTTTTTAGTTTCGGTAAATTCTCTAAAACAGGGACAGTTTTGCACCTTTTTTAGTTTATTGTTGGTAACTGTGAAACGGTTCGTCTGGAAAACAAGACACAATTTACAATAAAAATGTCAATAGAGTTTTTGAATGTAGGATCATCGAGTGAGAATTTACAGCAAGTGTTGAAAGTTGACAAAATTCGAGTTCTTGCTAAAAAATTGCGTTCATCAGTTTTTCGAAGAGAACTCATAATGAATTTCTCAAAGAAACGAATTATACTCAAATTGAGAGATGCCGTTAGAGCGCTTGGACGGGTATTCAATGTTCAGTTAAAAGTCTCAGTTAGCTGGCTAACAGTTAATAGTCCTCTGGCCCAGTACCGGGAGAAAATAAGTGATTACCGCTCATCTTTGAGACTTCGTATATCTGCTTTGAATGTGGACTTGGACTACACCCTATCGAAAAATTTTGCATATATAGCGTGTGGTCCAATTTGAATTAAAGAATTAACGAAGTCTCAACAGTTAGTGAATAATTTATTTTCTACGGGTGATGGGCCGAGGACTATTGGCTGTCAGCCAGTTAGCTGATACCTTGACGAGACATTGAAATCCGGCCCCCAGTTAGCTAGCTGATGGCTAATCTGCCGTCCAAAGCAAAAAAGCCGTATCTTCAAAAAATGTGAATATGGAGATATTGGTTTCTGTAGTATAGAAACACTATAAATTTAACTTTCTCCAAAGAAAAAATTACGTAAACTAGATTTAAATTGCCAAATTAATCAATCATTTTGCCTTCAGTACACAAGTTCAAGACTTTTCGTACTTAAGATGGTCGAAACTACAGATTCTCAGCTTCAGAGTTTTTGGAGATACGGTTTTTTGCTTAGGACGGCAGTAATAGTCTCGGACCCTGTAGGTACCGAAGAAAAAGTATTATTACCCAACTGTTGGGATTTCCTATATCTGTTTTTCATGTCAAGTTGGTCAACATGTAACCGATAATTTCAACTAACATGTCCAACTCAACATATACGAAGTTTCAAAGGTTGGATAATCATTTCTTTTCTCCTAGTATTGGACCCAAGGACTATTAGCTGACAGCCAACTAACTGAGACTCTTAATTGAACTGAAAATCCGGCCCTTAGACTCGGTAGTAGGAGCCACACTCAAAATAAACCCTGTCCACCCTTTCCTCTCGTTTGATTTGTCTTATATATGTAGTAAGTTTTGGGAAAGTTGTAACAGTTTGGAGTTAGTTTATTCTTCGATCTAATATAATAAAGGGTGTTAGTCAGGAAAATAAAATCACTATATTTTGGCATAAATTTTGCATTTGATAGTCATAGACCTCCACCTTATTTAAAATCAATTCAAGAACTTCTTATTCGAATTTTACACAAAAATTGCATTTTTTGATTTTCATCTAGTGACCGAAACACGCGCGTGGTAGTATAAAAATAACGGTTCGGTGTTGGGATAAAACTCCAGTCTATTTTTTCTTATAATTGGCTGTTAAATTGGATTTCATTGAAAAATATCAAGTTGACTGCGACCCGAATTCAATAATAGTTCGAGGCTTTGAAATGAAAAAGTGAGTCGATTTTTTCTTTAAGTTTTCCATATCGTGATCAAACCCTCCAGGTTATTAGTAAATTCTTTGAATAAAAAAAAAATGAAAATATTGAGTTTCAAAATCTTTCCATTTGGAAACCCAAATAAATTAGAATTTCTTGTCGTTCCTTAAAAATCAACATGTCGACTCTTTCGTTTTTCGAATACATTTTCCATATCCATATCGTGATAAAACCCGCTAGGTTGTAACTTCTTTGATTAAAAAAAAAATATTAAAAATATTAAGCTTCAAAATCTTTTCATTTGGAAACCAAAATAAAATTAGAATTTCTCGTGCATTCCTTAAAAATCAACATGTCTACTCTTTCGTTTCTTGAATACATTTTGAATCTTCAATGATAAGACGTAATTTTAATCAGGTTATAAAAGACGGAGACAAGTTGATACAATCAAATAACTTTAAACTATCAAACACAAAACATTTTGTGATACATGGTTGAACTGAGAGATTCACGGATAATAAATAAGATAAACTAGGAAAAGTTACAGGGTCACATTTGAAAAAAAAATTAAATTGAGGGTTACTTCCTGTCAAACAGGTGGTTAAAAAATGTGTCGTTAACTTCAAAAAAGCTTTATCATCAATTACGTAACCCCAGAGAAATTCAAATTTTTATGTCTCAATTGAAATATCTTCAAAATGCCACATCTACTGTGTCACCAGATATATAAAGAAAATACATTACACCTGTTCAATTAAGCAAAACATCATTCAAAATAATGTTTTTTACAATTATTACTACGTTTTACTAATCTGTAGGTGAAAACATTTTGTCAAACTTTCTGTTCGTATATTTCTTAACCACAATGCCATTTAAATTTAATTTAAAAGTTTTATTTTGGTACGATTTTTCTTTACAGAAACCCCCACAATTTTGAATCAATAATATCTAGGAACTTTTGTACTCGCAATAATTTCCGGCAATATTCCAAGCTCTAAGAAGATTACAAATGAAACTATCAAAGATTAGTTCTAATGTTCATTTCCATTCATAAGGAGATGCTGATAAATGAAGCACAAAGCCAAGAAAGAAAATAAATTATAAATTGCATTTTACGGAAAACTCCCGCTATATCCAAAGTGAGTTCATATTTTTAGCACTTACACAATGCCCATTTAGCCGACATTTGGCTTTCAGAGACGAAAGCTTACACAAAGCGGTTTAATGCTCTGCGTATTATACAGGTGTCTACGATAATCTGACTTGCGTATTATTGTGCAGATCATAATTTACTTCATTTGCCACTCTCTGGACAGCTGTAGTGCGATGTGCACTGGTGTACGAAATAATGTATATAAATTACTACATTTAGAAAATGAAAGATGATGATATATAGCTAGAAGTGGTCCTTTGAGTTATATTAATCAACACACGAAGAACTCCATTTCTCGTTTGTGTGAAACCGTATAAAATCGTTGAGGTAAAAATTGTTTACCTGTTCCCTGTATTTTTTTTTTTATTTTCGAGTACCATTTCAGAGTAACTGAATGCACACAACTTTTCTTTTACTCAACATTTTCGGCACCTATAACGTTTTCAAGATAGCAATGTTATCAGTAGACAAATGGAATCTGGAAGTAGTATCACTTTAGCATATTCGCTATGTATTTTATAACAAAAGGGGACATGTATTGTTAAATGAAGACCGCGGGTCAATATTATTCTATGGAGAGCCAACATTGCATTAATTCACACTTTTCATCTTGTGCACCTCAGTGATAAACACTGAATAATCTTATCCCTAGCAAAAAGTCAATCTTAATAATCTTAATATCCATCGCTAGTAATAAGGAGAAACCCTCGTCTTCACTAGCTCGTTTGCAGCACATGAGCACCAAGAAGTCCTCCTTTACACGTCGCCAGACGGTTATGAAATTTTCTCCTTACCTTATGGAGGTTTTAGATAGAAATGCCTTTACAGGCCATCATTGTTCTCTGCTGGATATCTTTCAGAATTGTCGATACTATCAGGGGTAATAAATACCATGATGAGTGCTCGCAGTACTATCGATAATAATTCTGTCAGAAATCAATGGGATCAAATTGCTTGGTAACAGCGCGAGTCCGTTAGGCTTAGTGGTGTTACCTCAGATCAATTAGTTAGACTTCGAAATATCTGACAGAATTTTTGATAACATTTTAATCACGAATGGTATTAATTGAGATAATTTCACCAATTGTCGTGATTTCTTCAATAGTTATACTTGAATTTTAAACATAAAGTCAATCAGACTGATACTTATGTCAAATGTAACAAGTAATAAGGATTCTCCATTCGTGGTTGCCCATGATGATGTGGTCTAACCGCCTCGAAAGGAATCTTACAAAGGACACTTTCTTGGTAACTTCACAGGAAACATATAATGGCGTCCAATGTGGTGAACGTGCTCGATACTCACTGGATCCTCTACGTCCTATAAATCTGCCAGCATACACATTGTTTAGGTATTGTCAATAGCATCAAAAGTACCCTTTGCGACATAAGTTAATATGTTTCGAAGGGTACTTCGTCCGTCCCATTGAAAACGATTGCAATAGTTAAAGTCGAAAAGTCTGGAGATGTTTACCAAGAATATCACATCAAAACTTGGCAACCAACCAGCACGGTGTCACCAGCCATGAAAGCCTAAATTCCTATGTCTCATATGTCTTATTCGATTACTATAACAATACTTTCTCATAAACACTCGTTGAGTGTACCCAAAGGCATAGCCTGTGCGGGTAGAGGACGGCTATTATTATTATTTGCCATGGCACTTCGGGGCGACTTACTGATTTTTGGTGGCGTATTCACTTTTCAGCTGTAGGGAAGCCCGGCAAAACTACAGCACCACCTCGGGTGGTCGGTGTGCACTCCAAGCTAGCACCAGACGAGATTGGCATCCATACAACTCACAATACACTTGCTTTTCAACAAGGCATATGGTCGCCTCTCGATCCGATATACAGTATTTGAGAAAGAATCCCTTGTACCTACATCGGGCTTGAACCGACTATCGCTATGCTAGAGTTTCGATCGGCCTGTGCATTAGACCGCTGAGCTACCGGCCACTGCTACTAAGCTGAGCTACTGGAATAACAATCGGCTTATTTGTTGATACCACATTCAATAAATTCCCCAGATTGAAATAATTATTGGTTGATCCATTTGGAAAAACATTAGAGGGGTCACTATAGAGTGTTTAGTTTATTAATCTCATAATTATAATAATATATAATATAATAATATTAATTTCATAATTGGAATCGGATTTTTTCTTTTTCTTCTATAACTACGCCCGCTTATATTTTGAAAACATCACATTGAACAGTGAATTTTGAGAACCATGAAAAACAAAAAAGGTGCAAAACCTGTCATCAAGATTTGATGATTCAATGTACACGCAGGTTGGGCAGTTCTGATATAAAAATGGATGTCCGGATGTTCTTCTATAGGACAGCTTTAGATGATATTTACCAGAGAATATTGGTTGATAACATTTAGGAACTTTGCTTCTGGGAGACCTAAAAATGTAAGTATGTTTTAGAATTATAAAAAAATGGGAAAAGGAATCCTGAAATTATTACAAATGCGCCAATTTTTAATATATTTTCCGTTGTGGCTTATTGAACATAATGAATGGATGAAATGAGCGTCGAGGAATTATGTATTTTGAAGGCAGTTCAGATATTTTTTCTAGAGGAATTAATTTTACCTGGCGACCATCGTGACAGAAATCTTGTTAGGTTGAAAGTAAAAACGCAACTCTAGCAGTTGAAAAAACGTATCATGAACTACGGGTTTTATGATGGTCGTAAAGAGTTGAGAAAGAATGAAGTGCCTCAAGTTGATAGGATCTGCTGTAGCGAAACCAATAAATTTTCACAAAAATACAGTACAGGTTGTATGATTTTAACTTACTTTTGGTGTATTTCGATACACTTATCTCTTCTTTTCAGTTGTATAGGAGACACTGACTTCCTCGAATGACAATCTTAGTCCTTCAGTCGACGACTCTTCCTGGTCAGTATACGTAATTCAAAATTCAATCTACTATTAGAATTGAATGAAAAATGCTTGCCCCAACCACGAATAGATCAGTGAATATTATTTATCATATTCATTTATTATTGTGAAATTCTGATGTTTTCAGTAGACGTAAGTTACCTACTATACAATTTCAACTTCCCTAGTCCTCCAAAATTTCTTGCCGAGAACTTTTTCTTGTGTATGTATTTTCAGAAGTCTAATCAATACAATTATCGATGTTCATTACTCCATCTGCGTCACCAATTTTGCCATTTCTGTTAGAATGTTCACATTATGACTTGTCACGGTAACTATTCATCATGATTAGAAGAAAAAAGTTGTGATAACATACTACTTTCTAAAAACCAACCTACATAAGCTGTACAAGTTGATTATTATTCTTAAAAATTTAACTCCGACAAATTACCATTATTGATCATAGTTATGGAAATGAAGCTAGGGGCAAGTAGAGCGGGCCTGAAAAATATTTCAAGAAAATTACTAATGGGAATATTGCTAATGCCGCAGAAAATTATAGAGGACCAGAGGAACGCTTTACTCGATGGTCAGCTGGATTGTATTGTCGCTAATGGGGAGGAGGGTTGAGTTATCTCGGTGGGATCATAGATCATAGATTGAATCCGAGATGGAAGGAGACAATAACAGAGAAACACATAACACCAAATCAATATATGCAAACATTTTTGAAACTTTGCCAAGTTGTAGAGGACATGGGATGCTTGCCGATGAAATTCCTATTGTGAAGAGTTTTTTGGCATTATTTGATGGTCTCTCGTCAAGTAGTGTCGTCCTTTCTTAATGAATTTATTTTAACTTCACATTGAAGTCGATACAATGTCGGAGTGCTTTCTTGGAACCTAGAGATGCCGCTGAATATAAAGTTCTGTATTCATCTTAGGAATTTACAACAAAAGCTGAACGGATCTGTCGATTTAAATCAAAACATAAAACTATAAAAGTAATTCTAACAGGTTATGGGCCCAGTTCACGCCTAGAGCCGTGAAAAAAGTGTTAGTCTTTGAACATTTTTCAAACAAAATCATTCACGAAGTTATATACAAGATATAGTTTGCTACGATGGAAAACAAATTAGCCAAACGGAATATTCAACCATTTGGTGGAGAAAAATACACCATTTGGAAGTTTCGGGAGAAATCATTGTTAGCTGAACTTAACGTGCTCGATGTTATAAATAATGATATTCCGGAAGATATCACGGATGAATGGCGTAAAAGTGTTGCAATCGCGAAGAGCATAGTGGTGGAATATTTAAGTGATTCATTTCTCAGTTTTGCCAAGGATAATGCAATGGCAAAAGACATTTTCAAAAACTTGGACGCGATTTACAAAAGACGCTATCTAGCGACACAACTGGCTACGTAAGCAACTTTTGTCTTTGAAGTTACAGGGTGAAATTACCCTTCTATATCAAATCACGAAATTCGATACTATAATTGCTGACTTGGACTTGATAGCAGCAGGTGCATCGCTCGATGAAATGAATAAGATTTCTTATCTTCTGCTAACACTTCCTAACTCATTTGATGGAATCGCCACTGCTCTGGAAACTTTGGGCGATGACAATTATTTAACATTAGCATTTGTGAAAACACGACTTTTGGACCACGAAGTGGAATTGCGAGATGACGAGCGATCAACCACATTCAAAGTTTTGAATGTCGGAGAAATTACTTCAATTCCGGGTACGAGTGGAAATAAACAGATGAAATGGAAATCTCGGAAAAATTTCAAAAAGCAAACTTATTCAACGCCACTGAAGAACGTCAATCATAGGTCACAATACAAGTTTTCAAAAATAAAATGCGAACATTGTGGAGGACACAATCATGAAAAACTGAATTGTTATTATTATAAGCAAATGCTACAAAATAAACCACGAACTTTCACCTCGGCATCACACGCTGAGAAGGCGAATGCTGATGGGAATTCAGAACCAACCAGGAGCACCTCTGATGAAATTTGTTTCCTGTTGGACTCGAGGGCAACAGACCACATCGTCGACAGCGATTCATTCACCAGTAGCTACAGCCTGTCGCTGCCGCTGCATATTTCGGTAGCGAAGAATGGAGAGTCCATTGTAGCTATCAAACGTGGGACCATACAGATAGTCACAAATCTCGGAGTACCAGGAATATAGGAAGACGTACTCTATGCACCGTATGCCACGGCTAACCTACTGTCGGTCAGACGTATACAAGAAAAGGGCATGAGAGTCACTTTCGACGCCAAAGGGGTCACTGTACAAAATGGTAATAATCAAGCCATTTTGTCAGGTAAGCCAATAAACGGTTTATTCAATGTTCCATTCAATACAGTACAAAACATTGAAAATAGAAGTCAAATTAATTTAAATAAAATTATTAGATTTACAGTATGGCATGAGGGTATCAAGCCTACCATGAAATTTGTGAATCATGCATATTTGGCAAACAAGCGAGAATTCCATTTAATAGATAAAAAAATAAAAATTATGTGCCAAGGTCTTTGTTTATTGTCCATACAGATGTATGTGGACCAATCACACCATCTGCTATTATAGACAATAAGAATTATTTTGTTACATTCATAGATGCTTTCACTCATTACACGGTCATATATCTGTTAACTTTCAAATCCGAAGTCTTGAGTAAATTCAAAGATTTTGTCGCTAAGAGTGAAACGCATTTCAATTTAATACTTGTTAACCTTTATTGCGACAATGGGCGTGAGTACATGTCCAACGACTTCAAATATTTTTTTTTGTTCAGAACAGGGAATAATGTATCATTTAACGGTAATCTATACTCCACAACAAAACGGGGTGGCAGAACGCATGAATCGAACAATAAACGGAGCAGTTATGGATAAGCAGTTTTGGGGCGAATCTGTCCTAACAGCAACCTATTTATATAATGCCCACTATAGCTGTTAATAGTTCGAAAACCCCGTATGAACTGTGGCATATTAAAAAGCCCAGCTTGAAGAACTTAAAGATTTTTGGTTCAACCGTATACATCCACTTGAAAACACGAAATAATAAATTTGACAATAAATCAGAAAAAGAAATTCTTGTTGGATATGAACCAAATGGATACAAAATATAGAACAATAAAAAAAATAAATTTCAAATAGCACGCGATGTTATTGTTGATGAAACATATTTTATAGTTTCCAGGCCGCAGTCATCCGATAACATGGATAATATGACGGTTATTGAATCAAAAGTCCATAATAAAAACTGTGATGTGAACACAGATTTCAATCAAATTCCCGAAAAAGTTCCTGAACAAGAAAAATCTTTAGTCGAAACACAAAATACTGATATAAATAACCCTGAATTGAGAAGAAGTAATATAGGATTAAAAATCGTTCGCAGCCCTCTTATAGTGAAAATTATGATGACGATTTTACATCATATTGAATATGTTTGCAAACTATTGTACACAATGTCCCTAAGATATATGCAGAGATCAAAGAAAGGGAAGATAGAACTCAGTCGGAGCTGGCAATTAAGGAAGAACTTAACTCACTTCTTATCAATAAATCGTAGGAGTTGGCACCAAAACCCCTGAATAAAAATATCGTATCTTGTAAATGGGTTTTTACAATTAAAAATGATGCTTATGGAAAACCCTTGAAATATAAGGCTAGACTGGTTGCACGAGGTTTCAGTCAAAAATATAAATTAGATTATTGTAACGATTTCGAGACCGGCCTCGAGTCCGGCCCTGATCATCGTTAATTCGAAATGTAAACAAGTTCTCCGCTGACAAACAAATAAATCACGTGGAAGAATCGCGAACCTTCTAACGAAGGTTCTGGGGACATCTTAGAACTCGCCCGAAAGGTTCGAATGGCCGAGAACTGTAAATACTAGTATATAAGCCACTGGGTATTAGATGGCGGAATAGTCACAGTCAGAGACAGCCACAGAGAGTAACCAATATAGTATCAGAGTTCGCTGATAGATAGCCACAGTAGAAATAAATTGAAATAGTTATTGAAGTCTATGTTTTAGTGTAATAATTGTTTCAGGTGGTGTTTTAAATAAATTAGGAAAATTAGTTAGTGCAGTTTTACTACATTATGATGAAATCTTTGCACCATCAGTCGCCAAAATTTTCACATTTCGTTTTCTCTTGGCATTTGCTAATCAATTTGATCTACTAATACATAAAATGGACGTACAGACAGCATTTTTGAATGGAATTTTAAACAATGAAATTTACATGTTTTACAAAAATTTGGCATGAGTAATTGTAAACCATTGGATACAAATTTATCATCAAAATTAGATTTCATTGCATTAAATAAAGAAGAACATTATGAAAACTTAATTGGTTGTTTAATGTACGCGATGTTGTGCACACAGCCGGATCTTTGTTTTTCAGTCAATATGTTGAGCAGATACCACAGTAAAAATACAGAAGAATTGTGGAAATATTTAAAAAGAATATTAAGATACGTTAGGGGTATTATTAATTTAAAACTCACGTATGTAAAGATGAGTACTAAAATATGTTAATTGGCTATGTTGATGCAGATTGGGGTAATAATGAACTTGATCGAAAAAGTACGATCGAGTATATATTCAAAATTTTCGAAAATTGCACAATTACGTGGTATTCTAGAAGACAACATGTTGTTGCAACCTCATCGACAGAAGCTGAATACATAGCATTATTTGAAGGAGCAAAAGAAGCTATGTGGCTTAAGTCGTTATTGAATATTATAAATATAAAAATATCAATACAGGTTGTATAAGTATTGCAAATAATCCCACTCATCACAAAAGGTCAAAACATATTGACATTGAGTACCATTTCACCAGAGATCTAATACAAAAGGGTCTCACTTGAACATCTTTCCACAGGTGACCAGTTGGCAGACGTTTTCACGAAGGTGCCAACTGCCTCAAAGTTAATGAAGATAAGCGCCACGGCAAATAATAATATTAGCCGTCCTATACCCGCACAGGCTATGCCTTTGGGTACACTCTTCGAGTGTTTATGAGGGAGTATTATTATTATTGTTATTAACATAGGGTTACATTAATTAATTACCTGTTTTTCATATTTATACCCTCAAATTGTAAATTGTTGATTTATTTTGTTATTTTATTAATTTTTTGAGTGGGAGTGTTGGAATATACAAAAAGTGAATAATAAAAATTTACATTTTTTTATCGTGGTGCTAACATTATAATGTGCCACTTATTGTTATCGTGAGCTGAATGCTATTGTCCAATTTTCTACTTTTTATCCATGTTCATGATGATATATATATTCAGTTGAGAACATCGGTTCGTTTTATTCATTGCTTGCCCAAAACCATAAAAGTAATTCTAACAGAATGCCCACTTGTTGTTCTAATATACGCAGCTGTTAATACAAGGTGTTTCACAATTGAATGCTGATCCTAAGGGACAATAATAATTATATGAACATAGGTCGACAACAGCTTCATTACTGAGACACAGGGTGTTGAAATTTAACAAAA